>VIAB01010713.1:7449-46274 GCA_009801035.1 Oophaga pumilio | reverse complement strand
TTCCTGTGTATTCCACCCTCCGCTGTGTCGTGGAGATATTTTTATTTGCACTTTTATAGTGCGTAGTGTCCCAGCACCTGGCACAAGTCATCTCTTATCCCGGCCAATGGAGGCACGGAGCACGAAGATCTCCTGGCTCGGTGATGTCCTAAGTATTTTGGTCTAGGTTACAGTACGGCTGCATGTAGGTGATGAGGATTCAGCACATGCCTTGCTCTTCTCGTTGATTGTGCCCTCTTGTTCTGATGCGGCGTGCCATCTGCAGTCATCGGTCCCCGTCAGGCTTCAGGTTATATTTGGAAATGACTGTCTCCGCAGACATGTAAGGGTCTATTACTCTCCCCCTGGCAGCCTGCCATTTAGGGAACATTCCTACATTGAAGAGCTTTGTCAACAGTCCTCTGTGTTCTGTCCTTCAATCTTTCATTGCTTTGTGCGCATGAAAAACAAATGATGGAGCGAGACACCAGGCCCAATTGACATCTCTGAAAATGCAGTGGAAGAGAGGGGGAGAATATTTCTGGAGAAATACCAAGAATGTGATAAGGTTGTTCATTACGAGCTTCATTAGACCCCCAGACATTACCTAAGAGTTATCAATCCCTCCTCGGAGACCATGAAAGGTTACAGATCCTTTTGTGCCCATTGATAAATTACATTATATTACATGCTTCTCTGAAAAGAAAGGAGAGTGGTGGCAAATCTCCTGGGCACCAGCCAAGCCTCCCAAAACCTACCAGATGTCCGTGCTCCTGAAGTCTCCCATGCTCCATCCACAGAACATTCATGGGACGAGAATGGCCTTTAAAAATGGAGTGTGGGTTTGACAAATTTGGATTGTCCAGCGCTGCCTCTGATAAACACTAATGTTTCAGTCTTTTTTTCATGTGGCTGTTGAGCGCTTGGTTTATTAGTCTTATGATGGTGACTTGTGCCTCCATTTCCTAGGGGCGCCGATGTCTGTGATCCTGCAGCCGTATATCAGTCTCTTTCTCCAGTTCCTTCTAATCTTCATTTAGTAGGTAAGAAAGAAGCAGAGGACAGATGGAAGCAATGTGACCGGAGGATCAGACTACAGCGGGTTTATTTGTTGTCTGGTACCACGGTAACATAAATCTGCATAAGAGTTTTTGGACTTCAGACAAACTTTTTAAATGGAGACTTCTTGAAAAGTTGTTTCATTTTGGAAATTGATATATCAACTAACTGGACATATAATTTTAAGAGGTTCTGGGCTATAGAGGCTGGCAAGCCATTGGGGCAAGAGCAAGGGCCTTTCCATAAGAGTCTAAAATAGTCTGAAAGTGACTTGATAGGGACACTCGATTGTAATTCTTGACTCGTGTAAACATGGCTGTTATCGGGCGATAAACGAGCAAACGGTTCAGACGCTCAGCTTGGGATCCTGAAGACTCGAGCGCCATTTGGTCGCTGTATAGATATTCGTCTGCTGGTTCTGGTGATCCGGCGGGCGTGCCGTACAATGCGTTCTCCAAGTCTCAGGACTGGATTGCGTTGTATTCTTTGTGGTTTCCTGTAAACATTGTGTGCTCATAATCTGCTGGCCGTGCCCTCGGGTATCAGGATGTTTGACAGAGGGTGGATTTATTTGGTTATTTACATATTGGGCAGAGCCATGTGAATCGAGCGATGGGGTTAAGGATGGTACACCAGCCTGGTGCCAGGTTCAGGACGGCCTCTATACTCCATATTTGTATTACTAGAGGGTTTTTTTTTTGACACGGGCCAAGCTGAGGCAGCAAATTGCTGCTGATCAGATGCTTGTTTGCTGGTCGGCCTGTTTACCCATCACGACCACTCTTCACACGTGCTCCAAAAAATCAGTAATAGATCGTTCAGTGCCCATAGGCTGTCATTGTTCTTGGTCGCACGAGTCCTGGGTACACCCTCCGAGGACGACCATCCTTTGTGCAGCACAAGATTTCATTTCGATTGAGCGTTCTGCTTGTGCGACGAGTAATCGGCAAGAAGGTTATCCTGAAGCCAACTTTTCTAGGAACGCTGCAGCGTAAATGGATTTTTAAGCAATTTGGTCAACTTTAAAGGGATTGTCCAGAATTGAAAACTAAGATCTCTGGTGTTTCCAGAAACAACGCCACCTCTGGTAACTGTCTGACATTGCAGCTTATCTGTATGAAAAGTGATTGGGGCTGATCCTCCTGGGATGGGGAGAGTTATCGGGATGTATTTATCTAATCTTGGCGTAATATTGGGGTTGAATTGTTTGTATGTTGCTTGCTAAAGGTACAGAAGGACTCCTAGTTCTGGTTTCTACAGCTAGTGGCTCTTCTCATCTCCTGTGTGGTTCACTTTTTACATATCGTGGTGCTGTCAGGAGAACTCTGATCATAGAAGAAACGTTTGGAAGGGATTTTGGATTTGTTAAAGTTCCAAAGAGATTGCAACTTGTTCTCCCATTTAAACAAACACATCAACATTTAGTCCATATTATATGTATTTGTGATGGAATTCACTGCAGAAATAAGGTTGCGGCCTCATTCGGGCGTCTCTTGTTCATGGATATCTGTGTTTTTTTAACTAAATGAGTGTCTGCAAAATAAGTAAGTGCACGGAGTCAGGGCTGTTTTTGTTCCGAGTCACTGATCAAACTCGCCCATTCAAATTAATGGATCCGTGGGAAAAACTGACAGTGCCTGGATGTCATCTGTGTGCCCGGTTTTTGGGGTTGGAAGAAGCTTGGACTTTTTTTTTTGCATATGACATCTTTTATATAGATGACCATTGAATCCAGCACATCAATGGAAACGTCTTTTTTTTATTTTTTTATTACATATCAGAAATAACCTGGGCGTTTTGAGGCCTTACACTCTCATTTCCTGCACGGATTGGCAATAGGAGGTCACGCATCGGAGAACAAGCCAGGAGCCACGTGGACGAGACTGAACTTACTAGTGGTCTTCAGGTTTTGAAGTGATATCTTTTTAGGGTGATGATGACCCCCTAGCCAAGACCAATGTTGGCGCTGCTTTTATCTAGAGGTGGGGGACGGGCTCCAGGTCTCGTGCACATGGTTCTAGTGTTTCGGAGTGATAATACAGCCCCTATAAAGGTCTATTGAGCCACACCGTACCTGCATCCGTCTCCGATTTTCACACTTTGTATGGCGTCGTACTACACAGATCTTTCAGACATGGCATACGGTTGCAC
Organism: Oophaga pumilio; assembly: GCA_009801035.1. Lineage (NCBI taxonomy): Eukaryota > Metazoa > Chordata > Amphibia > Anura > Dendrobatidae > Oophaga > Oophaga pumilio. Next base: position 43,085 of record VIAB01010713.1, on the reverse strand, counting down.
ATGGACTGCCATAGGCTTTGTAGTACAGAGAGGCAGGGTCCCACGTGCACGGTCCAGGCTCCATCTGCTCGGCCATGTTTTTATCCATTTTCTCTCCTGCTCTCCATTCTTATCAGTATTTTGTGGATCCATCTGCATCTGTGCTTTTCCTCCATCCTCGCATATTTATCTTGTGTTTCTCGATGGCAGGGGTAGCACATCTAGTATGTGCCTCAGTGGGCCAGCTGAAGACGGGTATGCTTGCAAAGACTTGTTCCTCTACAGACAATGATCCTGGCCTCCCCTCCCCCGCCATACATAACTTAAAGGGAGGGAGCGTAGACACATCTGGAAAACCCTTAGATGTATTATTTTAAAGATGTCAGATGAACAATACGCTCAGGATCCCAGGAGTCCTGCCTGTCGGAGCGTATGCCCTGTGTCGTCTCGGATAGACTTTCCGTACAATGGAATGGACGGTTCCCTTTGTATTTGTGGTGTGAAATCTAAGATCCCGATCATAATTTCTCCAGACTCGTCCTTGTCTCGTATGGCTAATGACGTGGGCAGTATGGAAACTTTATGCTGATTAGTGGTGGCCTTCCAACATGAGACTGGATGGCAAAGCTGGCGGTCCGCGGCCCAGTCTCCGACACCGTAAAGCGGGTAACAGCTGCTCTGTAAACTGAACTCCTACGTGGCTTTTGTTTTCCTGGAAATCAACGCTCCTGATCCAGGAATGAATTGTGATTTCCATTCATAAACTGCAGGATCTGTCCCAAAACTGTCTCCTCCAAAGACCCCGGACAGACGGCATTGGCCACTTTGGTATTTTTATCACCATCAAAAGTAGCGTAAACTTGTAAGACCCTTTTGTAAAGTGAATGGGGCCTTGCTGTATCAGGATGCATTAAAAAAACGCATCCATCATAACTTGGTACAAATGGATGCCGTGACGCGGCTAGTGTGAACACTGGTGGAGATCACGGGAACGGAAGCGCTGCTGTGATTGCCAAGTGATGAGAGCTCGTACATGGAGGTAAGTGAGCCCCATCATCCTGGCCGTCGGTTTGGGTGGCATCCCAATGTGGGCTCTGAATACACACGCCATGTTTGCAGATGGACTAGTTTGCAAACTGAATTACAAATACCGGTAGGTCTCAAATACGACCAAGTACAACATCTGCGAGGAGATGGTGGGTTTCCTTCCACACTGCAATGATAAACTGATGCAAACGGAAATGTGCATGTAGCCTCTAGATCTTCTGCATTCCTGAGAAATTACCGATTTATGTCACATGCAAATTAGTTGTTAGGTGCTCTGTCACACCCAGAGCACTTAAAGGGGTTGTTCACTACTCAGACAACACCTTCTCTATCCCAATGTTTCCCCTTCAGTAAAAGAAGCACCTATACTCCCTCCGGGGGTGTTCCAGCGGTGTCGACACTTTGGCTGCAGGTATCACTAGACATAATCAGTGCTGGCTTCACTCTCCTTTCGGACAAATTGGACATCTGAATAAAAAGTTTGAGCTGCGGCTGCTCTCACCTTCTCCGTATGTCACTTATGTCCGTAGAGGAGAAGTGTGTTGTTTGGCAAACGCTGTGGATTTCAAGCTGAGGCAACCTGCCGTGATCACCCAGTGGTGGTGGCCCTGCACAGACTGGTGGGCTGGAGGAATCTGCCACTAGAGGGAGCTGCTTACTTCATAGCCCTTATGCAGGAAGCTCTTGAGCCCCCCATAATGGTGGCGGTAGTCAGCTTGTTTTTATATTTGGGTCTATGTCAGGGATATGGCACTTTCAATGAGAATAATTGGGGTCTAACAGCTGGAAATATAGAATTTTATATACCAGTTTGGGAGTGGAGGACGTCTTACTGTGTTGTGTGGCAACCACTACCGGCTGAGGAGACCTGCCGAGATCCAGTTGTGGAACTACAATTACCAGGACAATCGGCTTTGCTGGGACTTCTTAGTAAGCGGTTGTCTTATTCCGTATTCCAGCTCTCCTTATGCGGAGACTTGGAGTTTGTGAACAGTAATGAGCGCTGGGGCTGGGGACTGATGGGAACGTGTGTGACTCCTGACTGTTTTAGGGTGTGGTGCTGGGGAGAATAGATTGTGTGGATTTCTCTGATATGGGCCGCCTGATGATCTTGTGTGTAATAGATGACAGTCATGCAGAGCTTCATACACTCCTCACTAGTCTCTTCCGGGCTTTGTATGTCAATACCTTAGTTAACCAGCAAGGGAAGATGGCTGTTTCTGAAATCCAGCTTTCCTGTGACTCTGTGCGGCAGTTCTGCATAATGCCGCCATATACTTCCCTGTATAACTGGGCACGTTTCCATTCAGGGATGTGGAGCAATCGGCGACAATCAATGCTTCATATGTTGCTGATCATTACGGAATTTGTGCGGATTCTGGAAGAACAATAAATAACGGTAGAAACTCGAAAAAGGGGTTTTACAAAAATCGCAATGTATCCGCTCTCTACCACGGACCATCTTCAGTAACCAGTCCAGAAAATGAAAAGATTACCACTATTTTGGTCTTCGGTTTTTAGTGTCCCTTTATGTACTCAGAACTGGCATCTGAAGTCCATTCATTGGTTTTCTGGCTGTATTAAATATACTGTACAAGTTGGGCGAGCCGGTAACTTGCTGCCCGCTGGCTTCTTACAGTTGGGTCCTGATCAATGGTTACAGACGTATCGGCCTTTCCTGTGCGGTCACCTCCACATTAGTCTCACTTTTGCGCAGCCGTATGTAGGGACCACTAAGTCAATGATGGGGGTCTGGTAAGTCAATGATGGGAGTATTGACTCGGAAATCAACTAATTAGATTTCTGCTTAGGTTTTACATTTACAGTAAATCTCATCTGCATCTGTCTTGGGTCAGGCAGTGACCATTTTCTGCAAACATTGACTGTATGATTTGTAAACTGCATTACTTCATATAGCCTACCTCACAGTAAATCTCATCTGCATCTGTCTTGGGTCAGGCAGTGACCGTTTTCTGCAAACATTGACTGTATGACTTGTAAACTGCATTACTTCATATAGCCTACACTTTTGAGCTACTTGGGGTACAAATTGGCCCATTTGTGAGCCCTCCAGCCCCGAGAAGGCTTGTAATTAGGGAAGCTTCAGACAGCCGTATAACACTGGCGACGATCACAACGCACTGCTCGGACTGGCCGTTGGCTCTCCTGACCTGAGCGTGACACCATGTATTTCTGTGAAGCTCGGGTCGGGAGAGCTGCTGGCCAGTCCGTTGCGATCCTCATCCGAGTTATATGGCCAGCTGACTCTTCCCTTAGGGTCCAATCACAGAAGGGTCTCACAGTTGCCCCTCCTGAGATAAGGCCTACAAATGTAAAGGGCAGGTAGGATCCACCAACATGTAAATGGCTTTAGGCCAAATTCGGAGGTCTACGACAGAGTCCGGAGCGGTGAACTCACTAGCCTCATTAAGGCCTATGAGACTGAGGTCAGGAGACTGGTGGTCAGTCCAGAAATCATGGTCCTCGTTTGGACAGTGTTTTGCGAATGTCTGATGGGAGGAGTGCACAGCCAAATCTAGCGGCCCCTACTCCCCAAATGTATGCAACAAAACTGCATTCTTTCTGTCTCTTAAATCTGTAAATCTTGGCCCAGGAGAGGTAAAAATTGAAAGAATCCATTCCCATTGACAGGGTGCGCGTTGTCGGCGGCTGGTTGGCCAATGTCTGCGCAGTTTCTCTATTTTAGAACCATAGTCTATGTAGCAGTAATGCTGCTGCTTTCTATAATCTCAATATATGGCCGTACAGCACCTCGTGGGGGGCTGCATGTCTATATGACCTCCCGTGTGACCCTACATTCTAACCTTCTCATGGAGGGACTTGCCCGCAGAGCTCACAATCTGATTGCACTGACCCGGATAGAACGTCCCCTTCCGACTAGATCCATTTTACCTTCCTTTAGACTCGCTTTCATTTCATCCTATTCACAATCTGTTACTTTTTGGTTTTTTGTCTAGTTTATTTGTATCCTTTCGTTAACCCCACGTTGGGGGTGACAGTATTATAGGGGTGACCGCTTTGCCTTTGTATGGAGGTGGTGGGGACTGGTAAACTTTCCATCTGGACAGACCTGTCTCCGAAGTAATTCTTTTATTTCTATTTATTGCACAAACATGCAGCCCCCTCCTTCCATGGCCATGTAATTCCCCCTCTGCTCTCTTTTGGTCCCCCCGCTGTGTATCAGGGCGAATCTTCCCCTGCAGGGGATTGTGGGAATGTTTCAGTCCTCGCTCACCCCTGGAGCCGGATAATAAGCGGCTTCAGAAAGCAGACCCCAGGAGCTTGGCTATGTAGGGCCGGGAACAGTAGGGGATTCCTTGTGTTTCTAAAGGGGCCTTGCACAATTCTTCCTTATTTTCTTCTCTTGGGAGGGGGTTCGTTTACATTCATAGATGAAAACAAGAAACACTTTTCGCTTTGTGCGTGTTGTGCGCGGCGATGCCGCCCCTGTTGTGTGTTTGTATTTTTGGGGTTAGGTTGTGTTGTCCATCTAGTGCGCCTCGTTGTACAATGGGCTCTCGGCACCTGTGGCGCACTTTACAATGAGCGACCTTACAACCCCTATATCTCGCTGGAGCCCCCTGCTGGTTTTTTTAGAACCCCAGCTCCCTGCAACAATAATTTAGCCCAAGGACTGGCACTGGTTTTGGGCAAATATTTCAAACCTTTATTTTTTTTTTTCTAATTCATTCTTTCTAGGCCAGAATGAGGCTTTTATGTTGTGTTTTGTGCTGTTTTTTTCCCTTTTTTTGTGTTTGTCTCGATAATAGGGAACTTTAAATGCACAGTAAAACCTGCAGCGCCACCGTCGGCTCCAGATTCCTGCTCCCCGTCCTGTGAATAATTCGAGGGATTATTTTGGGTTTCACCAAAGCAAAAGTTTTTTTTAATCATTTTCACTAAGTTTGGGTTAAGGTTTTCTAAATACACTTACTATCTCGGCATTAAGCTTATGTTTTGTACTGAATTTCTGGAAAGAAAACTAGCTGCGGGAAAAAATCTAGGCAAAATCCCCCCGGAGAAATTGATCTGCGGTTTTAAATCCTGGGCAACCCATTTATTTTCAGAGCTTTTCCAATTCGTGGGGTGGAAGCCACAAAATTCAGAGATTTCCATACTGAGGTGCCGCAGACTTCACCCTTTGCAAATCCCCAAACAAGAATTGATCTATTTGCAGATATTACGATTCACCCCACTCTTCTATTTCCACCTGGAAAATATCCACAATGTGTAGATTGAAGTTTGTTAAAAATCTCATCTTAGCAGCTGCCATTATATTCACTCCACATGTGAAGAATTCACAGCAAATCTGCTATGTGCGCAGGCAGCCAAAGCCGCCGATATTGTCGCAATCGTCCGACAGTCTAATGTGTGGGGGGCTTCCAGAGTTGGATTTCCAACGATTGACCCCTTTATTCTCTGGAAGACAAGCTGCTGACAGGGGTGTCTGTGAGGGTCTTTCTTCGAGAAGACGTCAGCACTCAGACGAGTGCTCCTGTGTATGCTGGTATCGGGGTCTAAGTGCTATCCAATATGTCTGGGGTCCTTAAAGGGACCTTAAGGGTATGTGTATTTCTGCGGTGGACCTCCCTCAGGAGAAATGCTGCAGATTCTGTTGCAGAATCGGTGGTCGCGTCACCCGCGCTGATTGACGTGAACTGCTGCGGATTTCCTCGTGAATGACGTTTAATGACATCGCACTCACAATTCTGCTGCTGTAACGCTGCGTATTCCTCCTGTGTAATGGGAGAGAGATTTCAAGAGAGAAATTGCATTTAAGAAAAAAAAACTCTTTTTCCCATTGCATGACTTTAGGTTCTAAGTTTATTGTGTTTTATCTGAACTACTAAAGGATAAAAAAAAACCTGAGGTCTAAACTGTCTGTGAATGTTGTGGAAATCTCTGGGCTATTGAGTGGTTCTTCCCTTTTCACATAGTAAATAGGGCTGAGCCCCCCGCTGTGCCTGTGTGCAGCCCTCCTGGCACAATGTGTGAGGGGGTGGAGGTCTGAGAATGAGGCCTCTGGGACCAGGTGTGTGGGTTTCGTGGCTCTCATCCGCATTGCCCCCCTGGTTGCCGTTTTTTCTGTGGCCATATTAAACATTGGCGCCTTCGGTTCACTTTCTAGCACTTTACTTGGGAGAAGATGTGCGGATTTTAGACTTATTTTCTGATATTGGCAGATTGCAAGTTTTTGGCCCCAGAGAAAAAAAAACATAAAATAAAGTAACTGTCAAAAACTACATCCACTTGTCTAACATAAATTACAACGTGACGCTTGCTGACGTTCTTTTTGCCACAATCTCTTATGAACGTGTCCTTTACACACAACCTGCAGTAAATACATCATCCTGCTGCCGTAATGCTCTGACTTGTTATTCCTTCATCAGCATTCCACCAGCACTATAGGTGCTGGATATTCTTTTCTCCTTTACCTCCCAACATCACTCCTGTGTGTGTTTAATGAATATTATATTATAATTTTTTATGTTTTTCGGGGGTCTTATTAGTATAGTATTGAGGAGATCCACCAATAAAATATTTTTACTTTAGGATCTGATGGAGCAGAGAGGTTGCTAGGGGGAGAATCACGACTGAGCGTAGGGTGAAATTGCTCCAGACACTTGTGACCTATTAATGCATTTCACAGATGCGTTGCTTTTAAAGGGGCAGCTCCTGGTGACATTACTGCTTTGTGTATGTAGTATATAAGTGTTTCTCCTCATCTCCAACTTGGGGCGCTGAAAGGTCAGGTCTATAAAGTTGGGTACTGTAGGGTTGGTATTGTTCCAGAGTTATAGACAATGGTTGGTCCTGATCTTTTATTTTGTGGTTATTGGAGGCAGCTATTGGGATTTTGGCAGAGCAACACTAACAAAAAAGGCTCCAAACAATGCAGCGCTAATCTCATTTAATGCATCTGACAATGGGCCAGAACTTGTGCGGAGGGAATCTGGTGCTGAGCAGTGATACGGAGAGTGCAACATTATATCCCAGATCCTCCCGTGTTACACCAATATGACCAGTAGGAACTGGCTGGTCACTGGATGCAAGGCCAGCCAAAACCAGACGCCCCCTCCTCCTACCAGTGGGCATTATTCGTCCTTAAGGGGTCTGATCCTCCTCCTTTTACCACTTTCCGTTTTTCAAGTGTGTGACTGTTGAAATTTTGCGTATCCGTGCCCACCCTCGCTCACATCCATGCCCCTCTTGTACTACTGTGCTGTGTGTGACTGTGTGCAGTGAGGCCTAGGCTTCTCCTCCACTATCTCTTGCATACTTGCCAGCAATCTTCTTTCATCCCCCCCCCCCCTCAAGAACAATCCCACAACCCGATCCATAAAAGGTGTGGGTTTCCCTATTGGTTTTGGGGTGGGGCGTTAATAAAAAATTGGTGCAATGTAGTTTTGCTTTAAGTGTAAAGTTGAGATGAACACCCTGATGAAGAATGATCGGGCGAGACGTCCTGGTGATGACCGTACTCTGATCAGCGACGATGTCTATTACATTCCCACAATTTCTGAGCGTCTATAATTTACCAAATCCGATTCGTCCTGATCTGCTTTGTACAAACACTACGGGGATTATCTTTTTTACTTACCTAATTAGAGCCAGTATTATAAAATGTGTCGCAGTGCTGATCACAAAGCTTGCAATCTACAGACGCTCCACCCATATTCATATGTAATTACTGTTTTTCAGTGATGAGCGGTTTGTCGGCATTTTGCTTATTTTGCATTGATTTTGAGTTATTTCTTTTCTACATTTAGATTGTGTCAATTTTTTAAAAAATTTATTTTCTCATTTATTGAGATTTTCCTATTGAAGGGTCCAATTCATGGATCACTGACTCTCAGCAGTGACCAAAATTAGTGCTGGTGATTTGGGGATGTTCTGAGTCCCGCACTCGGCATCACCTCCACCAGAACTGGTCGGTACGGTTTGTGTAAATCCCATCCATCTTGGCTCAGGATGCTGGTGTTTTCCCCATAAATTTGGGACACTCTGGACTGATTCGGGACATATGGCCCAGTGCTGCCAATCATCAGATGAAAGGGGGCGCGCGGTGCTTCAATTGAGAGGAGCTGAGTTGCTCCGCTGTATGTATGAGCAGAGCATTGCGCCAGGATAAACCATAAGGGGATAATTTGGCTGATCGTGACTCTGGGGGACAATTGTATTTTGAATTATATATTAATACTGTCTAAAAGTAAATCTTTCATTGTCCTTATTCATTTTTCGTTAAACCACTCTGGTAAAATGAAAGCTGTGATCGGTTGTTATAGGCAGGTTGCATCTGCCTCCGTGTTGGCACCAGCTCGTTTTTTTGGTTTTGTTTGTGCAGCTGTCATTCATTTTTGTGTCTTATTCGTCTTTTAATTTTGCACCTTTTTTAAAGTCTGGTTTGTGTGTGGTTTGTGGGTTTGCAGATGTTTTCAGCTGATTCACCTGTGTAAATGGGCTCCAGCCCCCCAAAGAAATGTTATGTATGCCTAAAGCAAAAGGACATAAAAAAAAATAAATAAAAAAGGCATGCAGACAGCTACACCAGATCACAAAACTAATGCACTACTGGATACAGCAGCCTCCCGAAAAAGGTGGGGTCCAAAATACCGATCAATAACCAACGCTCCCGACCACTCATGGAGGGCGGCTGACAGATCAGACTCGTATAGGGCCCCAGTCACACAGATGTGTAGTCCAGTGTCTGGCTGACAGCCTATTAGTGACACCCATACTATTAGATCATGTGGCCTGCTTAGGGGTGTACATAGAAATCATCGGGCCTCATAGCAAAAAAAATAAAAAATTGCGCAGGGTCACAGAATAACGCATCTCACAACTTTTGCAGCTCGAACAAAGTAACTTTTCCTCCTGTTGAAGCCCATAGATTTGCCCTTTCATTTCCCCCATAAAGTGTTGTACCAACAATAGTGTCCCCCGAAAGGCCAAAACACATTATCATACTCCCACAGTAAATCCTTCTACAGTACCCTCCACACACATGGCATGATGACCCTACTGTACCCCTCTCAAGGCAAAGTATGATGCCCCACAGACCTCCATTCAGTATAATGGGCCTCCACTCAGTATGACGGCCCCAACACAACCATTCACACTGTGTAATGGCCCACACTAGCCCTCTATACAGTATGATAGACCCCACAAAAACCTTCATACTGTATAATTTCTTGCATACAATATAATGGTCGCCACATAGCCCTCCAAACAGTATATTGGCTCCCGCCCACCTAGACCAGCAAACTGTATAACAGCCCCCACATTGTCCTCTATATAGTATAATGGACCCCACATATTCCTGCATAGAGGGACCCACCTAGTCCTCCATGCACATGCTGATACAGTTGAAAGTATGATGCCGGCGAGGGGGCCTGGTGCCAGCACTGGCATCCGGCCACCCGACTTAATGGCCCCATAGTGGCCACGTGGACTGCCGCCGTTGGCGTTCCACTGCTGAGTGCACCTCACAAGAAAAGACACCCCAATTGCCCTAGCCGTCACTAAAGGTCTTGGCTGCATCCTGTTGTAAGTAGAAAAAAGACCAATAATATGTAGGAGGTCGATATTTTGGCCAAAATACACACACTCTCCACACACGTCAAGGGTCTTCACTGTCTTGTGAGTCACTACACAAAGATCAAAAGCAAAATCGGCAAAAGGACATTCAGAAATAAACCACTTTTTATTGTGCGTTTCTTGTGACTCGGGGACTTCGCACTTTTTTGACCCATCAGTGAGGTGCGAAAACTGCCGGACTCTTTTTATGGGGGTTCTGCTGTTATTGGACGATAACCTCTAATCTAGATTAAGGCGGAAAGGTTGGAGTCTCGAACCATAAACTGCCGGCGGCGTTGTCGCCTTTCTATCTCCGCTTTCATTCACCGCTCTCTGTTGTGTCTGTATTGTTTGGCAGTGGAAATAATTAACCCCGTATAACGCAGAACGCCTGTTTCTCCGTCCCTCCCTGTCACTGTGATCGGGCCGGATGGAGGTTGAATATAAACGGGTCATTGTCTCTGGGGAACAATACGTGAGTGTGCGACGTGTGGGGGGAGGGGAGTCTGCGTTATACGGGGTGAAAGAACGGAACTGATGGACAAGTGAAGTGGGTCACTCTCCGATGTGGACGGGTTGATATCAGTAGGATGTTTTTTGGGGTCTGGACAGGTGGCGGGAATCTGGGTCATTTCTGTCTGACGATGTTACAGAACATAATATCGGCGTAAACCTCATTATAATCGGGTCATGTCGGTCTACGTTATAGAATTTACCAGGATTGTTTAAAACAAAAACATTTGTGACAGTGACTACCTTTCTTTCTGAAACAGCACCACTCCGGTCTATAGGTGGTGCCTGGTATTGCAGCTCTGCTCCACTGGAATAAATGGGGCTCGGCTGCAATACCAACAACAACCAAAGGGCAGACAGGGCGCTGTTTATGGGGGAAAGCAGCCGTGCTTTTACATTTTGGTCTGTTCCTGACAGTTAGTGTTTCTTAATTGCATAATTTACATTTGCCTGAATTTTTATTGCAGCAGATTTTTTTGGGCAAATTCTGAGGACTCCTCTACACTTGTATGCGGGCAGCCTAGTTCTTCTGATGTAAAGGATCTCGCTGTTTTTTTTCTTATGGTATCCTCCTTAAATAGATTTTGTTGACTATATACAAGCAGATTCTATAGTCCAGATTGGTTTGTTGTCCGAAAAGTTTCTATATTTTTTTTTAATGAAAATCTTATTTGTTACTTATGTGATCATTTGTTCCATGAATGTGGGGATGGCTCATCAACCATTGCTGGCCATGAGATCTGGTCAGCACAAAATATTTTCCTTTTAAACCCCACTGGCAATTAATCCTTCACTTTATCACGGGGCTCTGGAGTCAAGTTATCATTGTCTATTTATTTAACTGCCTTCGGCTCGATCTCAATCCATGGCGACTTGATGGATGAACGCTCTAAGATCGATCTTGTGCAGCCTAGATGTGTCCACCAGGGTCCGTCGTAGTCAGTGGGTGTAGAAATTGATGAGGGTTCCTAACTATTTTGTGTTAGGACTACAACTATACTTATTGTTGACAAGTAAGAGCCAAATTTTGTCATTGATATTATTGCATGACTTCCAATTTTGATTGGATCCATCAACAATTGGGGATCCGTTATCTGGGTCCTCGGTGGGGATTTCTTCTTCTAGTCTCCAGACTGGCAGTCTTCGGGACAAGTTTAGATTATCTGGTGACACGCAGAGCACATGGTGGATTGTTGGATGTTTACCCCAGCAAAAATGTGATGTCACTGACTGGATGTAGTGATACAATAGCAGTATCTATACTAATTAGGATAAGCATCTTTGTGTTCTATATTTTGACTTTTTTACTTTACATTCTTCTACATTATTAGAGAAGCGAAGGGAGAGCGAGGTACTATGAATTACTCAATACAATCTATCATATAATGCTGGTGAAGGATAGCAGCAGACCCAGAAAAGTTACATTTTGCCAGAAATTTTTAATAGAATTTTTTTATGTAAAAAAAAAAGGTAGAAGAAGATTCCAGAAGGAGATCTTGTTTTACAAAAAAAAGAAGTCGGAATTGATTCCGGTTTTTCTCTTGGACTTGCTTGTTATTGGAAGATTCTTTCCAAAAATTGTCATAGCATAAATAGTCCAGATAACTATTACCCCAATTAATGGCAAAAGATAAGGAGACCCAGTTGTCCGTAGTTGTTTAGTGTGCTAGAATCAGACTGGGATCAGCCATCACTAGCGATGAACGAAAGTGTTCGCTCCTCGGGTACAGAGTACCGCGGGTGCTCGAATCCCTGTCCCGCTTGTTTCGCGGCTGGCAATCCTCACGTTTTTAGGCTAACAGCTGCAAAACATGCGATCGAACACCCGCAATACTTGGTGCGTACCCAAGCACCCGATGCAAACTCGAGTAGGGAGCACTTCTGCTCATAACTAGTTATCACATGTGTACTCGTATGTGTATATATCATAAATGTGTGTATATGTCTGTCATGGCTGAAAGTGTTGGCACCATTGACATTGTTCCAGAAAATGAAGTATTTCTCCCAGAAAATTATTGTAATTACATATGTTTATTTCCTGTTTGTGTGTATTGGAACAACACAAGCTAAAAACAGAGAAAAAAGGCAAACTGGACAGAATTTCACACAAAAAAAAAACAAACCCAAAATGGGATGGACAAAATTGTTGGCACCTTTCCAAAATTGTGGATGAACAACTTTGTTTCAAGCATGTGATGCTCGTTCACACTCACCTGTGGCAAGTAACAGGTGCGGGTAATATGAAAGTCACACCTGAAACCAGATAAAAAGGGGAGAAGTTGACTCGATCTTTGCGTTGTCTGTGTGTGCCACATTAAGCATGGAGAACAGAAAGAAGAGAAGAGAACTGTCTGAGGACTTGATAACCAAAATTGGTGAAAACTATTAATTATCAAGGTTACAAGTTCTTCTCCAGAGATCTGCAGATGGACTTATATTCTTTAGAAATGATTTTTTTTCCAGAATAGAGATTGCGTCTGTTTTGTCCAGTTTACAAAATGTGTGCTCTTCAAAACAATATTAGGTCTCCTAGATAGTATGGTCAGCTAACAAAAAGAATAGTTTTGCTCCTATATTTCGAATATTGTCTCATGTAAACATGGCAGCGATCGTGTGTTATGTTCTCACTAAGTAAGTGTGTCTGCCAAAGGAGATTCATATGAACCCACTGATTTTGGTGGGTTTGCTCTGACATATTTAGTGGCCTCCTAACTGTCCCCCTGATGATGGGCACAGGTTAGAAATGAAGGACACATTGGATTTCTACTTGCATTCATGTTATTGGAAGTATTGGGTTTGGAGAGATGGCTGTTGGCCGACCACCCGTCCCATGGTTTTGGCTAGCGTTTATCTACGGACTACTTAAAATCCCATTAACACAGAACATGGAGGGTACGGTACGACTTGGATATCCAAGTTAAGATTTGCTGCTTTTATTACCAGCAGAACATATAATCAGTGAGTTTCTTCTTCTTTTTTTTCCAGGGTTTTCCAGAACCTCAGAGTGTGCGTGTGGACGAAACCACTTCACGTGTGCGGTCAGTGCGTTTGGAGAATGCACGTGCATCCCCGCACAATGGCAATGTGATGGCGATAATGACTGTGGCGACCACAGTGATGAAGATGGCTGCAGTAAGTAGTATGACCGTGGAGTAATAAGAGTCCGGCTCGGTCGCAGCTTTACTCCTATGATTGAGTCTTCTGAATGACAAGTGGCCATTAAGGAGTTTCCTGTAAGGCGATTTGTTGGACATAGATGATATAGTCTGCATTTTTCACGCTTCCAGTGCTTCCCACCTGCTCTCCTCTGGACTTCCACTGCGATAATGGAAAGTGTATCCGACGCTCTTGGGTCTGTGATGGGGACAATGACTGCGAGGATGACTCCGACGAGCAGGATTGTCGTAAGTATTCTTTGTGAAGGCTCCACTCTTTATCTGGTGATTATTTTTTTTTTGATCTGTTCAACCATGTCTTTTAGGATATACATTCAACACTGTGTATTTTTTTTTTTATTTGGTTGCCTTTAGTCTTATGTTGGATAGTCTTCTTGACCATGTCTTGTTGGAAGATCCTTGAACTAGGATATAACTGTGCATATTTATAATGGCGTCTGTCTTTGCAGCTCCCCGTGAATGTGAAGAGGATGAATTCTCCTGCCAAAATGGCTACTGTATCCGAAGCCTGTGGCACTGCGATGGGGACAATGACTGTGGAGACAACAGCGATGAGCAGTGTGGTAAGTCTGTGCAGGAAGATCTACATGGTCTGTCTCCATATTATGTACCTTCAACACAAGTGATGCAACAAGGATAAATTGTAGGGCGGTCAGATTGGTGGTCGCCCACATAACGGTGGAGGAAAATACTTGGATTTCAACACTTGGCCCATATTTATAGAATACCATTGAGTTTCTTAGCGTAGGCGTCATCACATGTGATATACACGTAAGAGGTCCTGGGATCAACTAACATATTCCTAAAATGAATGGTGATAACGATTGATTACCTGAAAGCTTTTCTTCTCAGTTTTGAGATTCAGAAACATGGGTTCCTAATGAGGAGAATAAGCCACATTTCTCACAGCAGGCAAAGAATTGGGCATACGGAAAGCCAAGATGCCTTATCCCTCTTCCCCTTCCAACATCAGCCTTAAAGGGAGAGTGGAAAATCTGTTTGGCCGGCGTTCCTCTGTTTGCAGGCTCCTTCCATTTTGCTTAGACAGCGCATTAACTAAGTGCAGTCGAGAGCAAATAGGTCGTCAACTTTATCACCAGCGTGATACAGGCTTAGTTAATGAAATGTTCGGGAAGTAATGGAGTGTTACCCAAATATTTGCTTACCGTTCAAACGAATTTTAAGGTCATTCAGTCAATGTTTTCCGGCTTTTGTAACTCAATGCAGGTAATGAGAAGACCTTCACGTGCGGGATATTACAACCACAGCTGTATTAGTACGGTGTTTCTTGTTTCCCGTCTGGCACATTTTTCCATTGACCTCGCATCTGGTTGTTGCTTTCAGTCTCATTTGGTTAAAGTGCAACAATCGTCTTAATTTTTATTTTCTAAATTAATAAAATTAATAGTACATGTGAAAATAATCAACTTTGTTATAAATTTTATGAGTAAAATTTACTTTTCTCTGCCAAAATTGATGCGTCATTATCCAAATTTTCAATTTTGAAGTAAAATCTGTATTTGGTGAATCCCATTATTGAGACAGGAGATGACATATGTAGCTCTACCTCCTCCCGTCTACATAGAATCTCATCAGTAAAACCTCCCATCTCCTGTCTCGGTAATGGGAAAGTCTTCCCTGAATACAGATTTTACCTCCAGAATTGAGAATTTTGATAATTATCAATTTTGGAACAGAAAGAAGCAGATTTCTCTGATAAGATATAATATAAAGTTGCTTATTTTCATGTGTACTGTTGAGTTTTTAAATAAAAATTAAGATGACTGTAACGCTTTAACTTTCTTCTTCAACCCGTCTTCTCTTCTTTATAGATATGAGGAAATGCTCAGAGAAGGAGTTTGGCTGCTCTGATGGAAGTTGCATTGCTGAACATTGGTTTTGTGATGGAGACACCGACTGCAAGGATGGATCCGATGAGGAATCTTGCCGTAAGTACTTGTGGATATCTGGGAAATTAATAACAGGGAGAGCTGTAATGGAGTTGGGCCGTGATGAAGACTTGTATTCTCTTGGTGGGCCTAGTACATATGCTTTCTACAAAATTGGAATTTAGGTTGAGTCTTCAAGAAATCTCGTCATGAGTAGTCCAAAATAAAAGTGCAACAAATTTTTCATTTTGCATTGGATGTTAACACGTTACCTCGCTGAGATGCAGTAGACCTCTCTGGTACCACCATGGGGTGGACGGGATAATGATTTGGTGCTGCCATTGATTTGTTGTGTGTCTCCCAAAAGCCTCTGATGTTCCAGCACCCAGCTGCGGCTCGGAAGAATTTCAGTGTGCCTATGGACGCTGCATCTTGGACATTTACCACTGCGATGGCGACGATGACTGCGGAGACTGGTCGGATGAATCAGACTGCTGTGAGTACAACCGCCTCTCCTGTCATGTCCTCCCAGTCGTCTCTGCTTTCTTCTAACGCGATGTGGCCATTTCTTTCATCTTGTGCCTGTTCTTTGCCCTGGCCTTCCATACCTACGCTGCTCTTTTCTCACAAACACTTTTATGATAACTTTGCAGCATCCCACCAACCGTGCCGCTCCGGAGAGTTTATGTGCAACAGTGGACTCTGTATCAACTCTGGCTGGCGCTGCGACGGTGACGCCGACTGTGACGATCAGTCAGATGAGAGGAACTGCAGTGAGTATATGGAATCTACATTTCAAAGGGGTTCGCCACTGTTTGCAAACTTTTATCATTTAACTCTCCTCGAAATTAAGTGGACGGTCGTAGGTTGTCCATCTGTTCGGAAGTTCAGCAATCAGCTGAAATCCGTGATGGAAATTGTAAACCTGTGTTTAATGGAAAACTGGAGCATTGCATAGTGCCCATTAAAATCCATGTACTGTTTATGGGCACACTGGGTTGGCTGATGCGGATACATGCTTTCCAGCAGCTCTTCACTAAGCTCATTGGTAAAAATGACAGATGAGGGATCGGGTGCTATAAATCATACAGCTCCATTAAGTTGGCCATGGACGTCCAATGTTCACAACCCCCTTTACTGAAGGAAGTTCCTCTGGAATTGAACAATGAGGTTTTGCAGTTTTCTAACATATAATGATCCATTAACTCCATATTTCAAGATCTGCAATTGCTGTCAGTAATGAGAATATTGATTCCAATTTATTGTCCTGCTGATATTCCTGAGCGGCTTTTTGGAATGTCACCGATTATAATCTTTATAATTAAAAACTAATATTAAAAGGATCCTGTCGGCATGTTTTTTTACATATGAAACCAGTGTGTGGGCGCTTGGCCTCCAATAAAAATATATATATATATATTTTGGTTTAGATGTTAATGAAGAAATATGCAAATTAGGTTGGACGTCCACTGGTGGCTCATCCATGACCTTAGCAAAAGCAGACAAAGTGCCCCCAATGTACCCAGAGCATGTTTTGCATATGGCTTCGTCACTAGATTTCTCACGATTTTCACATTGGATCTTTAAAAAGAATCTATTCTGTACGCACTAGCTCAGAGTCAACTGAAAACTAAAGCCTTCAGAGGGGAAAACTAGTGGAAAATGCAAAGGCCAGAAATGGTGTCACTCCTCACGCTCACACACGACGGCTTATTCTGAAAAGACGGCTATACTTAAGTGTATCTGGGCACACTAGTTACCGGCCCTGTAACGATGTGAGCTGGATTAGGTTGCATATCGACCTCGTAGGTTCGGGGTAGGCTTGTTTATGAACCATTTTGTATTTGTAACTCTCCCAGCGACCTCGGTGTGCACAGCTGACCAGTTTCGGTGCGGCACCGGCCGGTGTGTACGATTGTCCTGGAGATGTGACGGTGAAGATGACTGCTCTGATAACAGTGATGAGATGGGATGTGAAAAAACTGGTGAGTTCTAAAGCGACAAAAAAAAACAACTGGGAAAAGTGGGTGGAATTATGTGGTTTAGGGTTGGAATGAGAATGTAAGGGGTCGGGAAAGAATGCTGCAAATGAGAAAACTGGGGTCAGGGCAGTCATGGAAGGCAAATGCAAGAGGTCAGGCCATACTAGGAAGGCGAGTGTGAACAAGGGTTATGATGGATACTTTCCCCGCTAGCAACATTATTTATGTCCGGATTTAATTGCATTGATTGCGGTTGTAAACCTTCACCACCAGGCGGCTCAGTCGTATGTAATGTCTCATCCATGACAGGCGCTCCACAATGTGCTCAGGACCAGTTCTTGTGCAGTAATGGCCGCTGCATCGGGCAACGCAAACTGTGCAATGGAGCCAATGACTGCGGTGATGGCAGTGATGAGAGCCCACATCAAAACTGCAGTGAGTATCGCTCTGCCAAACTCCTAACTTTCTCCGATAATGCATCGCTGATCTGGAATGTCTATTGCCGTCTCAGGACCCCGCACGGGAGAAGAGAACTGCAACCACAACAACGGGGGCTGTGCCCAAAAGTGCCAGACAGTGCGGGGGCTCGTACAGTGCACTTGTCAGACCGGGTACAAGCTTATGATGGATGGTCGATCGTGCCAAGGTAAAGAAGTGAGACTTGTATATGGCATGTGCCTGTTTTTTTTTAAATACCTGAGTTTTAACAAGGGAACAGAGGTAGAACTGATTGGGGGAATGTTACAGGAGGTGTAGTCCAGCGTAAAAAAAACAAAAAACATGTATCCTATCCAGTGCATAGGTGATAACTGTTGGGTCCCAGAAACGTGCTGCCATGATGAAACCCTGGAAATAGTTGAATGAGACGATCAGCAACATTTTTTTTTTCTCCATACCTCCTTTTTAGACATTACCACTCTTGCACATGCCTTAACTGCAATACCAGAGAAAAGCCCATGGACAAGGTGGCGCTGTCTGAGGGAAAACAAACCCTAATCCAAGCCTGTTCTCAGCATGGCAATAATTAGAATTCAGAGCAAACTATTTTTAAAATTGCCTTAAAAAAAATCTACCTGTAATTTGAAAGATTAAAAAAAAAATGCTGGATTGTTGTATTTCTGTACCGCACAGATGTAAATGAATGTGCAGAGGAAGGATACTGTAGCCAAGGCTGCAGCAACACAGAGGGCGGCTTCCAGTGCTTCTGTGAGTCGGGATATCAACTGCGACCAGACAAACGTAGCTGCAAGGCTCTGGGTAAGATCATTCCCCCTAATCTGTACACCCCGCTGCCTCCAGAGCAAAACATTTACTCTGAGCAACTGCTAAAATTCATCTTGGCCTAAACCTAATGAGCTGCTGGTTCACAGGAAGGATTAGAGAACAGGTGTCTATGGAGAGAGGAGGAAGGAGATGGGCACAGACTAAGACAGACTCAGCCGCACCTTTCTGGTGTTTTTATCACGTCAGAGCTGGATTCACAGCTACACTGCTCAGTACTGCTCTATAATGTCCTACATGCTGCTTATAGACATGTGCTACCAAGACAGGAAAGCAGGAATCCCTTATGGCTGTGTATGGAAGTCATCATAGCAGCTAATTGAAAATTAGAGATGTAGTCTGCACTTTTCCTCTTCACACCCTAAGCCGTACAATTGCTAGAAATCCTGTTATTCCTCACGTACACGCATGACAACTTATTCTGACCAGTCACCTGAAATGACAGCCATTGTTGACTATATTGTTTTTCTTTCTTTAGGGCCAGAACCAGTTCTGCTATTTGCCAACCGGATTGACATTCGACAAGTTCTGCCTCATCGTTCCGAATATACACTTCTCCTTAATAATCTTGAGAACGCCATTGCCTTGGATTTCCACCATCAACACGAATTAGTCTTCTGGTCCGATGTCACACTGGATCGTATCATGAGCGCCAACCTGAATGGCAGCAATGTGCAGGAGGTGGTGTCCACCGGGCTCGAGAGTCCAGGTGAGCTCTGCAAACGTTGTAATGAATGTTAATTGGTTCAGGAAACTTCTTACATGTCCTCGATTTTAATTGCTGGAGAATCTTTTTTTTTTTTTTTTTTTATTTTTTACGTGCATTTTGGCTGTAGTGAGATCCATTATGAAACTTAAGAAAAAAAAAACAAAATGAGAATATACCCTGTATTAAGTAATTAGTAACAGTACATTAAATAACATGAGGGATTTGGTAAACACTATTTTGATAAAAAACAAAACAGCGGAAAAGTCATCCCACCAAGACGGGGTGTACCCAATCGTGAGGGTGCTATCCTGTCTCTAGTAGTAAAACCTCACCTAATGTCAGCCGACCTTAATGTGAATAAGAGCCGAGCCAAACAAGGCCCAGACTGTCCATGGGAAGCTATGGATGAAATGCTTAGCTCAGAAACTCGTAGCTTTCTTGTGGTCCGAGAAGTTGGTGATCACTTGTATACACTCTTATACACAAAGAACGAATATATATAATGTATATGTTTATACATGGTTCTGTTTTTCATTTAGGAGGTCTGGCAATTGATTGGATCCATGACAAGTTGTTCTGGACGGACTCTGGAACATCTCGTATTGAAGTGTCCAATCTAGACGGGACTCATCGCAGGGTCATCCTCTGGAACAACCTGGAGAAACCTCGAGCCATAGCTCTCAACCCAATGGAAGGGTATGTGGGTGGTATTTAGTGATCCCAATGTGCCATATAATTCACATAGATTAAATTCAGCAATTTAATATTTTGTCATTTAATCTCCTGTTTTGTTACTTTAGCACCATCTACTGGACAGACTGGGGTAATACACCACGTATTGAATATGCCAGCATGGACGGCTCAAACCGAAGTGTGATCGCTGATACTCATCTCTTCTGGCCTAATGGACTGACCATTGATTATGCTGGGAAACGAATGTACTGGGTTGATGCCAAACACCATGTCATTGAAAGAGCAGATCTTGATGGGTCCAACCGCAAAGCTGTAATTAACCAAGGTTGGAAGCGCATTATCATCTTGTTTCTGTTTGAACTATTGGCCCCGATTTGTCCATTTGCTCAAACCTGTCCTCTGCTCTGCAGGTCTCCCGCACCCATTTGCTATCACCGTTTTTGAGGACAGTCTTTACTGGACCGACTGGCACACTAAAAGTATAAACAGCGCCAATAAGTTCACCGGCAAGAACCAAGAGGTGATCCGCAGCAAGCTGCACTTTCCTATGGACATCCATACATTACATCCACAGAGGCAACCTGCAGGTGAGCAAGTTTAGCCTGGATCCTTCATGATTTTTTTTTTTTCTTCCAGATTTGTTGTTTATTGGTTGATTTCCTTTGATTTCCTGCAGGGAGGAACCGCTGCGGTGTCGATAATGGGGGCTGCTCGCATTTGTGTTTACCTAGTGGAAACTCTTTTACTTGTGCTTGCCCTACTGGCTTCCGAAAGACCGGATCCAAGACTTGTGCATTAAGTAAGTACTATTATAATGTATACATGATAAGTAAATATGACCCCCGTGCCCTGTTTAATATGTTGAGGAATCGAGAATTGTTCAAAGCTCTGCTTTTTAGCTCCGTTGCATACATTAATGAATATGCCCAACTTTCCAACCAATTCTTTTTGCCCCAACGCATTAAAATAATAAATGAAGCAACTTTACAAAGTACATGCTACTCCTTATGTCTTTTTAAATAAATGTTAGCAAGATGCAGTGGCTAGGGGGAAAGGAGCCTGACTGCAAGATGGAATTGCTTGGGGTTTGTTTGTAGTCTGTCGCCATGGAGACACACAGATCTGCATAGGAGTTCTGTACACAAATATGTATTTCCAAAATTGTGCTTTAGTTTTTTTTAGATGGTTTATATACCCTTTTAATGCTGAATATTAGGTTTATTTGATTTTGGCTTGCTTCCTACCCATCAGATTCTCTGTACTCCAGTCATTGTGGGTAGGATCCTCGAGGGTTGGGTGCTGGCATTTTGATGAACGTAGACTTTTGCATAGCCAAGACAGACTTCTAAATGTGATCCACTTGTAGAAATCCCAAGAAGGGTCCAAGCAGATCATTTAGTGCACTAATATGTGAATCCCGTAGTTTAGTTCCCACCTTAGCTATGAGCTCAAATTCCTGCATTTGCTCTTTATGCCGTTTTGAAGCTGAAGAATTAAGATGATGACCTTTGACCTTCGATCAGGTCTTGACAAGTTCCTGCTTTTTGCCCGAAGGACGGACATCCGGAGGATCAGTTTCGACACCAGTGACTTTTCCGATTTTGTCATCCCGCTATCCAATGTACGCAGCGCCGTCGCACTGGACTGGGATTCTGCAAATGACTACATGTACTGGACAGACACCAATTCGGACTCCATCAACCGTGCAAAGTCTGATGGCAGCAGCCAGGAGGTGAGGAGGCTGCCTGTATTCTGTATAACGGATTGCCCTCTGCACTGCCATTGATCCAGAAATCATGCTCGTCCATTTCCAGCACAGATTTGTACCTAATATTTTAGGCAAAGTAAACAGATTACGATCTTGTATTACGTAAAGTTTTAGTTAAATCCTGTTATATTTGACCATTTGTTACTACTGAGCTCCCATAAATAGCAGATTAAAGGCATTTTGCTGTAATGCACACTCACAATAGAGTGCCTGCCTATTGTCTTGTAAGCTACAACATTCAATAATGAATCGTTACATTTTTTTCTTTTTTTCCACCAGGTCATTATAGAGACCAGTTTAGAAAGTCCTGCTGGGTTGGCTATAGACTGGGTGACACGGAAACTATATTGGACGGATGCAGGTATTGATTATCTTTATGGCTAAAGGTCTTTGAGTATGATAGTAGGAAGCTGAAATGTTTATTACTCATCCTAAATTGTGGTGCGGACGTTCGATACGATTCCGCTGCGGTAATTGTGGACGATGTTCTGAAACTTGCCAAAATGTTAGTTTAGCTCTGAAAGGATGAGTGCTGTTCCCACATTTGTGGCATCTTGCGACTCTTATCCAGGGACTGACCGCATAGAAGTTTCTAATACGGACGGCTCGCTGCGCAGTGTGCTCATCTGGGAGAACCTGGACCGACCAAGGGATATCGTGGTGGATCCAATAGGCGGGTGAGAACTTTTCCTGTTATTTGCATCCAGTTTCAATATTTTAGGAAAACCCCCAAAGAGTTAAGATGCCTGTATTTTATATTTAAAAATACAAGATATTCTCTACCGCAGATTCATGTACTGGACCGACTGGGGAGCCAATCCTAAGATCGAGCGTGCCGGGATGGACGCTTCTGGACGTATGGTCATAATCTCCTCCAACCTTACTTGGCCTAATGGACTGGCAATCGATTATCAGTCTGAGAGACTTTACTGGGCAGATGCTGGAATGAAAACCATAGAAACGGCAAAACTCGATGGCGCCGACCGCACGGTGAGTAGTCGCTGGAGATCCACTCTTTACAGATGCCTTTCAGGGACTGAAGTAATAAGTTATTATTGATGGGGTCTTTTTTAGGTCCTCATTGGTACGGAGCTTCCTCACCCATTTGGTCTGACCCTATATGAAGACCGAATTTACTGGACGGACTGGCAATCTAAGAGCATTGAGAGTGCAGATCGAAAGAGCGGTCTGGAACGGAAAACGGTGAGGGAGAATTTGGAGAATCTTATGGATATTCACGTGTTCCACCGCCAACGTCCCAAAGGTAAAAAATGACAACAGATATTTGTGCTGTTTTATTGCTTGTTGGAAAAGTCTATTAAAATAACGAAACTATTCAGCCTTATGGGGCAGAGCGTGGCACGGGAATTAGAAAGGCACCAAAGATCCTTGTGTGCTGCTTAACCCACTTATGTCATGAACCTGGCATGAGACTTTATCCATTTTGTTTGGGGTGTTGGCGAGCTAAGCAAGTAGTGTACAGGTTTATGTAAATCCACGCTCCTTAGTTTCTGCTCGGCCTTCCTCGGAGAGCAGACCCAACAGTGTACAGATTAATAGAAAGTATAACCTTTCTATAAATTGGTAAACCAACCACTTTGCTCTCCGAGCATAGCCACAAGGTCACGGCTCTAAACCAAGCATTTCTGACCTTGCGTTTCATCGGTCTTTAAAAGTCTCAACACCGTGACAATCGCCAACCAAAACTTCTGACGTGTCTTTTACATGTAAAGTTTTTTTTTTTCCTGATTCAAAAGTAAAAATTCAGAGTTTTTCGGTGTTTTTGATGGCCCTGCAATCTTCATAAATCCTAAGTATGTCATCCATTTCCATGATATTGGAGCAGGAGGTGATTTACCTATGATCAGTTGTATTGGGTTTTCTCTTCTTTGGGCTCTGACCTATATAAACTGAATTTTTAGTTCAAGTGTTTGTCTGGTGCCGCTCACTTCCACGTCTGGAGGTCGGCAGCACTGATGGTCCTTCCTGCTTTCTTGTCCTGCCGTGTATTGAACGCTGCAATGTCTGGTTCTCCATATTCTTATGCAAGTTTCATTGGCTTGTCATGAAATTAGACAACATGTATTGGATGGAGAAATTAGATTGTGATGACCTGGGGATGGGGCCCATGTTGGTGACTACATCCTATGCATCAGAACATAATGTGGGAAATAACTTGCATTTTTTTCCGTAGTTCACTCTGCTTGCTCCATAGACAATGGAGGCTGCAGCCATATCTGCCTCCTCTCTCCGCACCCAAAAGGCCACAGCTGTGCCTGTCCCACCGGCGTAAACCTGCAAGCAGACGGCAGAACCTGTTCATCAGGTGAATTACAACTTTTAGCTTCATTTTTAGGCAATATATCCCATAGGATATTATGTTTTTAAACCATTTCTCCTCTCACATTTGTTTTCAGGCATGGACCGGTTTCTCATTTTTGCCAGGAGGACAGACATCCGCTCTGTTTCTCTGGATATTCCGTATTTTGCCGATGTTGTGCTTCCCATAAATGTGACCATGAAGAATACAATAGCTGTTGGGGTGGATCCTGTTGATGGTGAGTTATCCAAGAGGATAGCCATGGATCAAAGGGATGGTGGAAATTCTAGTCGAAATATGAGTGATCTAGTTTGCTTAGGATCCTTTCTGTTTGCAGGGTTGGCGTATTGGGCGGACAGTACTCTTCGTAAAATTAGCAGAGCAGCACTTGATGGATCTAATCACCAAGATATAATGACCACTGGTAAAGAACCACCCAATTGCATGTGTTAAGTAGTGTGCCTGAAAATGCATCTAACTAATGATTTAATCCACTCATAATAATGGAAAGTCTCTTATATCCCAGGTCTGGTGACCACAGATGGTCTCGCGGTGGATGCCATAGGTCGCAAAATATATTGGACAGACACCGGGACTAATAGGATCGAAGTGGGAAATTTGGATGGTTCCATGAGGAAGGTGCTTGTCTGGCAAAATCTTGGAAGCCCACGAGCAATTGCCTTGTATCATGAGATGGGGTAAGGAAACATAAAAAATACAATCTTCAATTTTTTAACTTCTCAAAACTGGGGAATGGTACCCCATAATTGATTTAGATTGATTTTTTTTCTGGTAGATATATGTACTGGTCGGACTGGGGAGAGAATGCCAAGTTGGAAAGAGCAGGAATGGATGGTTCAGACCGTAAAGTGTTGATCAGTATGAACTTGGGTTGGCCCAATGGACTGGCAGTGGACAAAGCTGGTTCTCAACTTTTGTGGGCTGACGCGCATACGGAGGTATGTTGAGTCAGTAGGCTGCTTTTTAGGCATTTTAATTATGTTACACATATGAAATTCCCAATAGGAATATAGAGCTAGTGCAAAGAAAGCTCAATATAACATACCACATAAGTCCCACCCCACATAAGAGGCTAGAACCAGAGCTTAATAGATAAATCGTTTTATTCATATAAACAACAGTAAAAATTGTAGCAGAGTAGCACAAAAAAGCAGATCACAGGATTAGGACAATTTTTCCCCACTATGTAACACACTATACATCACCAATATATAGGTCCTGTGCAAAAGTGCAAAAATTAATCATAGAACGCCCAAATATTCAAGATATATTGCGGACCCATTGCTAAAGTGCAAATGTGCAGTTTAAACGGCATCTGCCAGTCATAATAACTGCAGTGCGATAGTGCCAACAATAAATGAGATTAACCAGGTTTAAGTATACCAAATTGTAAACTTACATGTGGGAGAAAGTCCTGACCTCTGCCTGCCGCCCCAACGCGCGTTTTGCCGTTTCTTCGTCTTTAATTATGTTGTGTGTTAAAGGGGTTGCCACCTTAGGTGAAATCTTCGCCAAGCACTGCTGCTTTTCGAATCCTGATGGTTTGTAATGCACACTGTTAGGACTCGGCTCTGCTTGCCGCTTTCGACGGTCGTCACGTAACACATGTAATCTGTATACCTGCGATCATGTGCCGAATAGTCTCATCTGAACCTCTCAATAGAACCTTGCAAGATGCGTCTGAGACTTTAGTCGGCACATGACTCATTATGCACCTTTTAGGGTTTAGCAAGCTGTAGCACCTAATAAAATTTCTCCAGGGGTGGTCAACCACTTAAACAGTTGCCATTATGGAAGTATTCACGATCGCTGTATAGGTGTTTTCTAGCCTCATTCCTAAATGCTTTTATGTATTTATTTTTTTGATTCAGAGGATAGAGGCATCTGATCTGATGGGAAGGAACCGACGGATCTTGGTGTCTCCAGTCCAGCATCCATATGGCTTAACGCTCCTCGGGGCTTATATATATTGGACAGACTGGCAGACCCGCAAAATCCAAAGGGCAGATAAAGACACTGGAGCAAATGTTATTGTGGTCAGAGACAATCTGCCAGGGCTGATGGACATACAAGCAGTGGACCGCACTCATGCTTTAGGTTAGTTGCAGACTTCTAGCTCTTTAAAGTACATCATTGTCATCCGTCATCTTTATTTTGTGTGTGTGGCGCCTCATTTCTCCCTATGTTCATTTATAGGATACAACAAGTGTGGGAACAAAAATGGTGGGTGCTCCCACCTCTGCCTGCCAAACCCTGTCAGTTACTCCTGTGCCTGTCCCACGGGCATT
Source organism: Oophaga pumilio (assembly GCA_009801035.1). NCBI lineage: Eukaryota > Metazoa > Chordata > Amphibia > Anura > Dendrobatidae > Oophaga > Oophaga pumilio. The sequence continues at coordinate 16,821 of VIAB01010713.1, read as the reverse complement.
CTGCTGAAGGATGACGGCAGAACATGCGACCCGTCTCCCGATACCTACCTGCTCTTCTCCAGCCGTGATTCCATTCGTCGTATATCTCTGGACACCGATGATTACACCGATGTCTACGTCCCCATTAAAGAACTGAACAATGTAATCTCCTTGGATTATGACAGCGTAGAAGGCAAAATCTACTACACAGATGTCTTCCTGGATGTAATCAGGTGCTGAAATAGGGTGGAGTTTGATTTTTTTCTTCCCATATCAATATTTTTAGCAGTTATTCTTGCAAGGATTCAGTGAATAATCTCGCAGGATGTACATCTCAGTACTCATGAGGTTGGCCTCACATTCAGCACCCCCTTGTATATGATCCACTGTGGTTGACCCAGCCTATCCTTGTATCAGATAGTCACTCATTCATCTAAATGACCCACTTCTTCAGGAGTGGTCGGCCTGACGTGGGTTGGAGAAACCAGGCCCATGACAAACGAAATATCGCTGGACCAGTTTTCAACTGGACCCCTTTAATGATGGTCAGATGGCTGTTTGATTAGTGCCAATTACTTTAAACTAGGAAAAAAAATTGCTATTCTTCATTGCTCTTCAGAGTTTGTCCGAAGTTGCTAACTGCGTGGGGGCCAACCTCTGGGACCCTCAATGATCCCAAAATAGGACTCTCTGAAGAGAAAGGTCAACCATGCACAGTTGATTCATGTTGTCCAAACCACGTGCATCATCATTCTGAACCCGGCTCCATGATTGCAGCCAGGCATCATTTTCTCGGCTAGTGACCTTATGACTATTGCAAAAATTTCTGACATGGTTAATATTTTTTTTTTTTGCAATCCTCACAAAGTCCCTTTTGGAGCTAATTAGAGAATCGTCAGATCTGTAATGAACATTTATTCACTTAGTGCTGCTTTGTAGTTCTGTACCCGGAGATGGAAAGAGCAAAACTAGAAAAGTGCTACTATTCTCCATCTGCTCCCTTTGATATTGCAGCTTATCCTCATGGGTAGGGGTCTGGATTACAACAAAGCCGAGCTGTTTCTGGAAAAGCAGGAGCGCTTTTTTTTTCCCGGGCTGACGTTCATTTGCCAACTCTATGCCACCAAGCCTGAAAATAAAGAAGCTTTGGCTTTTGTTTTACTCTATATGTACTGAATATTTAAATTTGCCCCATTAGGAGAGTGGACCTTGATGGAAATGGTATGGAGACAATTATTGGTGAGGGCTTGAAGACTACAGATGGTCTGGCTGTGGATTGGGTAGCAAGAAACCTATATTGGACAGACACTGGTGCTAACACCATCGAGGTTGCACGAGTAGATGGAAGATACCGGAAAGTTCTGATCAATAACAGCCTAGACGAGCCTCGAGCCATTGCTGTGTTTCCAAGGAAAGGGTGAGAACATTTCCACTCTCTAGCTTTACTCCTTGTTGGCTGATGACCTCCTGTAGAATAAGACGTTAAACTGAATTTCCCTCTTGCAGCTATCTATTCTGGACAGACTGGGGTCATGTTGCCAAAATTGAGAGGTCTCACTTGGATGGTTCTGATCGCAAAGTCCTCATTAATACAGATCTTGGGTGGCCCAATGGACTTACTTTGGACTATGACACCCGTAGGTCAGTAGTCATCTAAAACCGCATGTTAATTAAAAGCTTCTCGTACGGCATATGTAGATTTGACATTCGTGTATTTGCATATGAATATTTTTTCCAGAATTTTTTGGGTGGATGCTCACTTGGATCGCATAGAGAATGCTGATCTGAATGGCAAAACCCGCCAGGTGCTCGTCAGCCAGGTGTCTCACCCATTCGCGCTCACTCAGGTACACATTTTGGGTAATCCGCTCACATCAAAATGAGCACAAAATAATTGAGGGTTTTTTTTTTAATCCAATGCTTTTTATTGGGTTTACCAAACAGGAGGGCCGCTGGATCTACTGGACTGACTGGCAGACAAAGTCTATTCAGAGGGTGGACAAATACTCTGGAAGAAGCCAAGAAAGCATTTTGGGTAACATGGAAGGATTAATGGACATCATTGTGGTGTCTCCATTAAGACAGACAGGTATGACCCTGGCCACCTCTTGCACTTTACTTTATTGAAACTAGTTGTAAACTAAGCACATCCCTTTCTCCACCGTGCAGGCAGCAACCCGTGTGGCGTCAATAATGGCGGTTGCTCCCATCTTTGCTTCGCTCGAAGTTATGACTTTGTGTGTGCCTGTCCAGATGACCTGGCGAACGAGGTCTGCTCTACCAGTGAGTACCCAGCCTCCTACTAAAGTGTTGTTAAAACCTCTTGTGACTTGTCATTGAGACCCCCAGCAGTATGGCTGAAAAGCTCATTGCACAATTTAGAGTCTAAATTTTAGACTTTATTTTGTTGTTTCGGAGTTATGTGGACTGACCTAAGCTGAATTCAGGGGAGCTACAATGCCCAAAGGTACTTCGACATAACGCCGAGATGTAGGAATAGCTGTGTTAATGGTGACCTGGTAGAGGTCTTTGGATAGTTTGCTTTAATAAGGGACAAGACCCCCATTCATGTCTGAGGTCGGGATGTATTTAAAGAAGACCCTTCATCTTTCCTAACACCTCAATTTTAGTAAATACTTTTATTCCACATAATATGAAGGACCATTTCTTTGAACTCTGACTTTTGGAGTTTCTCTTTTGTTCCTCTCAAAATTGAATGAATAAATTGACTTGATATCAAGATTTTGATAGGTTTACATGGCAGTGTGATAAAGTCACAATCTAGCCTTTCTAATTGAACTCTTTTGTAAACCCCCCTTAAACGATATAATACTGACTCTCTATTTTGGTGTCAAATAACTTCCATTTTATTTTTCAGCTCCTGGATTTTTACCATCACCTCCGCATCCAACTAACATTAGCGAGAAGATCTCTGGCCCTTCCAGTCCTAACACCCAGGACGAACGAGCAGACAGTACACCCGGGGTGACAGCGGGAAGGTAGGAGTACGGTGTGATCTATGGCAGATAATTTCAATAAGGTGATTAAAGGTTTCAGTATCTGCATCAATCCTTGTTTGTCACATTTATCTTTCAGTTGCTCAGATGTGGAGGCAACAAAAGGACTGTGCACCCACAATGGAGCGATCCCAGCCAGTGCAGGTACGGGGAGGGCTTAGGCCATAGCAATGTACATATTTACATGTATAATAAAATGTGTCCTTATTGAAATTTTTCCTTTATACCCAGGAGATAAGCTGCGTGTACCTCACATAATTGCTGGATCGCTGTCTCTCTTGTGCCTGCTTCTTTTGATCTGTGCTCTGCTGATTTACAGGTGGGTGCATAGGTTTAAATGGGTGATAAGGAAGGGACACATATACAGCTGTGTACCTTATAGTTGTCTAATGCAAAATCTGGAGAGGGCTGTAGGCTAGTCTATATGGATTCAGTTAAGTCCCTGGACAGTAAATCCATGTAATGGTAGCTCATATAAGTAGGATGGATAGCAGAAGCATCTGCAAACAGTTCTTGCGACCCATGAAGGTCCCGTGTTTAAAACGCAAATGCACTTAATTTTCAAATGGGAGGACTTCATAAACATTTCTTTTTTTCCAAGGCATCGTCGGGCAAAGCTGTCAGACCCAGCAATGGGAACATTGACCTACAGCAACCCATCCTACCGCACGTCCACCCAGGAGGTGAAGATTGAGGCTGTGCACAGGCCAGGAGCTTGTCACCTGCAACGGCATCGCAAAGAGGTGAGCCTTAAATAAAGGGCGTCCTGAAATGATAGAACCATGGTGTCACTTTGGCATTTGTTACCTTACAAGTATGTATCTGACCTTTTCCATGTCGCCCATCTCATCCTCCGCAGCACTCTTCTCCCTCTGAAAGTCTCTCTCCTTTCCTCTTCTGAGGTCTTCTGCTACCTGCAGGTATTGGTGGCTGCTGCACGCGGTTGACTCTTTACATTGGTTTTAGATTTTATGGACTTGTTTATCAGATTTATTAAGGATTCGTGTGTATTGGGGTTCACGCCAACAGCGGCATTATGGATGGCATGGCTCCTTAGCACAGCCCTCTTATTTTCAGCTGTGTAGTAACTGGTAATGCTCTTCTTTGGGCTGAGGGTGAGGTACTGTATGTCTGGAAACCATTGCTTTAACAGTGTGGGCATGCTCTGTAACTAACACATACTTTGGCCTCTTATCGAAAACTATAGTGAGGAGAAGACCATCGTAGAATTTCTCTTGCAGCCATCATGGTCTGATTATTTATTTGTTTTCTTTTGGTTTAATCTAGCAATATTAAATTTACAATAAGATGCTATGAAAAATTCTATAGAAACCAGCAGCCATATATCATAAAGACCAGCAGATCACACTTGTGTTAATGGCTTCCTTTTGCTATGAAAGAAGGTAAGGAACCACATAGAATATATTTGACACAAGAAGGGGCTTAGTAGGTGAGGTGAATCCTCAATGCCCAAGGTCCCACTGGGCACACAGTCGTTGGTGCAGCAGACGAGTGAGGCAGACAAGAGCCTGGTAGCAGAGGTACTGAAGGCCCCAGGTAGACAGGTGACGTCCTGAAGACCGCAAACAGAACTCCAAAGTAACTAGAAAGTCTCAATACCATGGAAGCCGCATGCAGACAAGAAACGTCCTTGAGACCACAGAGAACCATGACACTGGAAGTTGCATACGGACATGAGATGTCCTGGAGGCCACAGACTGTTACTTGCCTGCAGGTTTCAGTACCACTGCTGAGTGACTGGAAACCACAGGTAGCCAGGAGATGTCCTGGAGACTGAAGACAGGAACTGTGCAGTCTTTCTAGAAAGTCTTAAAAGCAAGACACAGGTGTGTGTCTTTGGAGGCCTTATATAGGGCTACTTACAAAGTCTGACATGGAGCTCAGCAGAGTTTAGCAGACTAGGGTGTAGGGGACAGAGCCCAGACAGGTGTTTAACAATATTTCTCTATGTGGAGCCTCTCTTGGAGTTTGTTCAGCTGATTGCCATCTCTCCTGATGCCTCCATATACATGAACGCTCCTCTCTAAAGAAAACTGTTGGCCGTTTAAATTCAATAACCAAGACCTGTCTCTATCCGGTCATCTGTTGGGGAAAAGTCAGGAGGCCCGCACACATTAGCTGTCTGGTCCCGCCACTATCGGCAGATTTTAATGTATATGGAGGCCTGTATCAGTTTAGGTGGGGAATGGCCAGAGTTACTCTTCATGGTCAGTATAAAGTGAATTCTGTCTTCTAAACACAGCAGATGAAGAAATCTAGAATTATTTAAATTATTGTACAAGATTTTTTTTTTTTTGTTTGTTTTTTTTACCTTGCATACTTTGTTGTGATGTATGGCTTTGGATTGATTATCTGTTATAACACTGTCTTCTGCTTTTTACATTGAAGTTTTTGTTTCCTTTAATGACCTCTTTTATTGCTTTTGAGTTATTTTGCATTTTTTTTCCTCCTTACCAACATAATAGCATTCACCTATGTTTTAGGATAGGTCATCAATATGTAGTCGGATCCAAGACACTCCCTGCTCATTAGCTGAACAATTCGCCTGTGCTCCCCACAAGCATTTGGTATTCAGTCATTGGGCAGCGTCGGTTCAGTCACTGCTCACTCCGAGTATACAGAGTGGCTGCTGTTACTGGGCCCCTGGCACTGACTGATGCCCGGCCTCAATGTAGAGCCAGTGTCAGTCAGGGCCGGTCGCGCGGTTACAGCGGCAGCTCTGTATACTCTGAGCAAGCAGTGACTGAACTGCTGCCACCACATGACTGAAACAGAATGCTGGCGGGGAGAATAAAGTTCATTTTCTCCTGGCTGCGTGCAGGCCCCGGGCAGCATAACGCTGTTAACCTGATGATTAAATGCATAACAGCGTTATTTCTGGTGACAGGTTCTCTTTAAGCTGGAGGAATGAAGGCCAGCAGCAAAATCTTATGAGGTTACTAAAACGTAGAGCTGCATGTTTTGTACGGTGTTTCATTCTTTTATAAGGTGCATGGAGCATGGTGGAAAGTGAGCTAAGAGATCAGGTTCTTGCCCTGGGTAATGCATACCAGAAAAATAGAGCAGCACAAGAAATGTCCTGAAGACAGGAGCAGGAGGTTCGGTTTATGAATGAGGTTATGTTTGGATTTTAGGAGCCTGATACGTTTGACTGGGAGATGAGCTGCAGCTGAATGGTCAAGCAGTAATTTACTCCCTACTTTCTTCCTTGCTTGTAAATTGAAAGTGTGTGCATCAAGGTGTTCAAATAGTTGGTAGAATATAGTGCCTTGGTAAAGTGGAAGACAGCGCTATTGGGTGGGTGTAGCACTGTGGATAGCTTTGTATAATTAGGAAGTTTAGCTGTGCCTGGCCCAAGGTTGGTGTAAGACATTGCTGAAGCATTTGGACAGAGTCTGGCTGACGTATCATTTCACATTATACCATTTTCTACAAAGAGGACTGTGCTTTGCCTTCCTTCTCAGTCATTCTCCATCTTTTTCATTTTTGCAGGCTCTCCCTGACAATAGTTTTACCAAAGAGAAAATCCGAATCTTGGAGGGCTTTGGCTTACTGTCTGGAGATGAGAATGAGTGGGATGATCTCAAGCAGGTGAAGCCATCTCGAGGCAGCATTCTCCGGGACCATGTGTGCATCAAGACCGACACTGTCTCCTTACAAGCGAGCACGGCCTCTCTTGACCTGACAGAAACGCAACAACTGCTTCAAGAAGAGCAGTCTGAGACGGGCAGTGTCACTCTCCCACCCAGCCCTGAACGAAGAGTCTCCTTACCAGATACCGGCTGGAGGGGAAGACACTTACCTTCCACAGAGAGCGAGGTGTGAGGCACCCTAGAACATGAGAAATTGAACTGGGGGGACATAGATTCTATGTACCCCTTCCCAGTACTACTCAACTAATCAGGAGTCTACGTATCTTCCTTGAGCGCTCGACTCTGCTTCCCTAGACTTGGAAAAAACTGGACTCTTCTGAGGTCTGTGACTGAACACACGTGAAGGGCAAGACTCGTGGTTATTTGGTACATACCCTCCTGCATGTGTCAGTTTTTAGCTGCTGCATTCATCTTGTCCAATAGAAGGGTGAAGAATACACAGATGAAATGTCACGTGCCAGTGGTATTCGTGTAGCTGGAAAGACAAGTCATCTCCACAACATCCACGCTTAGTGATTTATGGACGCACAGCATTGCCTAGCATTCATGGTTTGGACAATACTTCTGTGTTTTTGCCAAATATCGACCTCCATCGTCTGTGCCAAGATGACCCAGGAGCATAAGTTAATGACTAATTTCTTCTCTCGTGACCAGCGAATTCACGAGAAGTGAACATGGCTCTGCAGGACCTGTCGGCACAGGAAGGGTTGCGCACTGATGCTCTTGCGGGGTTTTAAAGATAAAATTCTAATTTTTTTATACTAAGCCGGAATAAATGAAACTGTCCGCAGCAAGTTGTTTATTTTATAATGTTTTTAACAAGGATTTCTGGATGTTTTTTTTCCCCCCTATTTTATTTAACCTCTGTATTTTAGACTTGTTGTGATAACTTAATATAAAATAGATTTTCTTACCTGGTGTTTTTATTTTGTTTTAATAACTTTCTTACATGGGTGCTGTCACTTCACCGAACTTTGCATAAAGCAATAGTACAAGAAAATATGCCCCAAATTGGTGGCAATAGAGTTCAAATCATCTTCCCCATGGAAAAGGCTATTTGCGTAAGAAAAACTCTTCTCGGAGAAATCTGTTTCTTTCTTCATTTATGAGCCACTTCTACCACCCAGACTTCTGAACTCCTCATTTACTCTGGAAAAACTGCTAAAATCTGTCTCTTTTTAAGACAAGATGGACTGCCAGCTCACCGAGAGGTCAGTTTATAGCTGCTTATTGAAGTCTAAGGATGGAGGTGCAGACATAGATTATGCTGCTTTCTAGCAGGCACTCCAATGCTAGATTTAGAGCTACACTTCTCGGTGCTTCTGTAAGATCTCTTCCACGCCTCTGCTTTTTTATTAGTGTTTTCTCGCCCCAGAACTGGACTCGCAGCTACACTGCTCAGAACTGCTCTATAATGTCCTCCAATGGATAATAATGTTCGAATCAATGCTGATCTGAATTCATCCAATGTGTCTGGAGAAAAACCTATCTCCTTCATCAGGGTTCACAAAGGACAGTGGATTCAGGGATGTCACAAAAGCAGGCATGGTTGGACACAAAACTACCACAGGCTATAGTACCAACATGATGTTGGCACTATAATTAGCTGAATGGTAGATAACATGCTTCTCCTGCTGAGGAAACTACAGGATGTTGTATAACAAAATGTCCATAAAATACCGTACATGGTTCTTTTAGAGTAGAAGCTACTTTTGATTGCACCCTTATCTAACATTGTGGGATCTAGAGTTACCACAGTCCTGAATTTTGATAAAGAATCCATACTACCACTTCATGTCCAGGTCCAAAAATGAGCAGGGCTCACGTAAATGTTGCCTATTAACTAGGATTGCGTTTTCCAATTACAAATCGCCGGAAGAATGGACATGTCACTTCCTTTAACCCCTTCATGACCTTGCCATTTTTTGCAATTTTGACCAGTGTCCCTTTATGAGGTAATAACTCAGGAACGCTTCAACGGATCCTAGCGATTCTGAGAATGTTTTTTCGAGACATATTAGGCTTCATGTTAGTGGTAAATTTAGGTCGATAATTTTTGCGTTTATTTGTGAAAAAATGGAAATTTGACAAATTTAGAAAATTTCGCAATTTTCAAATTTTAAATTTTTATTCTGTTAAACCAGAGAGTTATGTGACACAAAATAGTTAATAAATAACATTTCCCACATGTCTACTTTACATCAGCACAATTTTGGAAACAAAAATTTTTTTTGTTAGGAAGTTATAAGGGTTAAAAATTGACCAGCGATTTCTCATTTTTACAGCAAAATTTACAAAACCATTTTTTTTAGGGACCACCTCACATTTGAAGTTACTTTGAGGGGTCTATATGGTAGAAAATACCCAAAAGTGACACCATTATAAAAACTGCACCCCTCAAGCTACTCAAAACTACATTCAAGAATATTAACCCTTCAGGTGCTTCACAGGAACTAAAGCAACGTGGAGGGAAAAAATGGACATTTTAATTTTTGCAACAAAAAAATTATTTTTAGCATCAATTTTTTCATTTTTGCACGGGCAACAGGATAAAATGGATCCTAAAATTTGTTTGGCAATTTCTCCTGAGTACAGAGATACCTCATATGTGGTCATAAACCACTGTTTGGGCACAGGGCTTGGAAGGGATGTAGTGATGCTTCGAAATGCCGACTTGATGGAATGGTCTGCGGGCATCTTGT
>VIAB01010710.1:47827-65682 GCA_009801035.1 Oophaga pumilio | reverse complement strand
ACATGACATGGTAAAACCAATGGTGTCGTTCAAAAGCACAACTCATCCTGCAAAAAATAAGGCCTCACATGGCCATATTGACGGAAAAATAAAAAAGTTAAGGCTCTGGGAAGGGGGGGAGCGAAAAACGAAAACAAAACCGAAAAAAGCTCCGGGGGTTAAGGGGTTAATGACAAAATACTTATTTGCCACCATAATTTGCAAAACAAATCTTGCCTAATCAGACAAGGTGATTTTCTGGATTTGTTTTCTCATTTTGGTTCTCATAGTTGTGGTCTACCTTTGATGTCAATTACAGGCCTCTCTCTTTTTAAGTTTCTAGAACTTGCACAATTGGTGGCTGACTAAATACTTTTTTCCCCACTGTACTTCTACTCTATACTCACAGCTCCACACTATATACTTCTACTATATACACACAGCTCCACACTTTATACTTGCAGGCTTGGACTGGCCCATAGGGCAACAGGGGAATCCCCCCGTGGGCCCCTGTGCAAATCAGGGCCCCCAACCTTACTGTTTGGGCAGTACTTGCCATAATTCACTTGATTCACTCATGAAAAAAAAACAGTATCTCATTATTCATTAACCAAACAACCCAGTTTATTATTATATAGAGATACAGGTACATTTGTTAAACTAGGGTCGCGTTATATTTGTATACAGGTGAAAAGTGGGCCCTTGGCACCCCACTGTATACTTCTACTCAATACACACAGCTCCACAATATATACTTTTACTCTATACACACAGCTCTGCACTATATACTTTTACTCTATACATACACAGCTCCGCACTATATACTTCTACTCAGTACACACAGCTCCACACCATATACTTCTACTCTATACACACAGCTCCACACCATATACTACTACTCTATACACACAGCTCCACACCATATACTTCTACTCTATACACACAGCTCCACAATATAAACTTCTATTCTACAGACATACATATCTGCACTATATACTTCTATTCTATACACACAGCTCCACACTATATACTTCTACTCTATAAACACACAGCTCTGCACAATATACTACAACATACACACACAGCTCCACACTATATACTTCTACTCAAATTCAAATAAGCTTTATTGGCAGGACCAAATAAACAATAGTTCTGCCAAAGCACGTGTACAGTAGGGAATAAGGAGTAGTGACTGTGAGGATAATGGATGGGGACTGTAGGAACGATGGATGGGGCATAGGGTGGGGGCTAAGGAAGTCCATGGCATATCATGGTTGTCCTTCTTGCAGTCTATGGCACGCGCTCACATACTGCGCTGCTATCTCCACTGCACTTTCTTCTTCCCCCAGTAGGATATATGTCTTCTCTTCGTCCATCATGGAGCTGAAATCCGGGAAGAGATCGGATAGTCTCCTGAAGTGAGTGTCCCTCACTACTGAGTATTTGGTGCAGTGCAGCAGGAAATGGGTCTCATCCTCCAAGGGAGTTTAGGTCACAGTGTGGGCACAGTCTGTCTTCCCTGGGCTTGTAGCTCTGTCTGTGCAAGCTGACCTCGATGGCCAGATTGTGGGCACTGAGTCTATACCGGCTCAGGATCTGACGGTCTCTGGGGTCCAAGAGTTTCTCAAGGTAAGGAACTAGTCTGTTGTCTCTCTGTAGACTCTGGTACATGGTCAGTTTCTGTGAGCTGCTGATCTCGTTCTTCCAGTCACTAACGTACCTCTCCTGCCCCTCGTCTATCATCTTCCTGATTCTGGCTTTTGTCAGGCTGCTTTGGTTGACGGTTCGGTCATGTTGGGTTTGGGTGAGCTGTTCCGGGGGTCCTGGTTTGTGGGGACCACCTATATGTAGCATGGATTTATGGTGATAAGAGATTGGGTTGCTACTGTGTAGGTGAGCCTGGAATGATAGCGCCCTCTTCAGGACTGCTAGGTGCAGTGGGAATCAGCCCAGTTCAGCCCAACAGGCATTGTTGGTGGTGCTCCGATGGACCTGGAGAAGGTGTTTACAGAATTCCAGGTGGAATATTTCTGTTGAAATGGAATACCACTTTCGAGTGTGAGACCTGGTGTTGTGGAAGATTCCAGAGTGGTGGCCAGCTCACTGATGTAAATATTGAAGAGCGTTGGACTTATGGTGCAGCCCTGTCTTACGCCGCAGCTCTGCTGGAAATCAGCCGTTCTTCTACCGTTCACACTCACGCTGCAGTGGTTCTCAGTGTAGGAGCTTTTGATGACATCATAGGCCTTTCCTTCTATTCCGCTCTCCAGCAGTTTCAGTAACAGGCCCGGGTGCCACACTGAGTCAAAAGCCTTTCTAAAATCCACAAAATAAGCATACATCTTTCCGTGCTTTGTGTTGTAGACGTGGCTCTGAATGAGGATGTGCAGGGTGTAGATGTGGTCGGTAGTGCGGTGGTTTGGCATGAACCCTGCTTGACTTTTGCTGAGGACGTTTTGCTCGGTGAGGAAATTAAGGATTCTTTTGTTCAGGATGCTGTTGAACAATTTCCCCAGGTTACTGCTGACACAAATTCCTCTGCATTTGGCAGGGTCATATCTGTCCCCACTCTTGTGAATGGGTGAGATAAGGGCTTGATTCCAGGTATGAGGGAAGTAATCAACACTCAACGCAATGTTGAACAACTTAACCATTGCCGCCTGCATTTCTAGTGGGATTCAATCCAGGCCATTGGCTCTTCTACACCTTATGGAAGAGATTCTCTCTATAACTTCCTGTAGTGTTACTGGTATATCAAATGGGTTTTAGAAATGTTTTACTTTTTCCTCAATTGTATTTAGTTTTTCCGTTGTTTTTCTGTTCTTGGTTTAGTTCTTCCTTCGGGATATCTTTGCAGAGGTCACTGAAGTACTGAAGCCAGATATTGCCATTTTGGATATGGATGCTGTTTTTCTTGCTTTTTGTGCCCATATGGTTCCATAGTTCCCAGAAGGAGTTGTCTTGGAGGGCATCTTGGAGTTGGTTAAGTTTGGTGGAGATGTAACTCTGCTTCTTCCTCTTGAGGATCGTTTTGTATTGCCTTTGTATGGTGTCGTAGGCATCCCTCATACCCGGATGGTTGGGGTCTCTGTGTTTCTTGTTTGAGGCTGTTCTCAGGGTCTTCCGAATGGCTTTACATTCCCTGTCAAACCATCCATCGGTCTGTTTTTCTTTTGGCCTTTTGTAGTTTACTTTTTTAAGGTCGGACACTTCGGCCAATGTGTACAATATATCATTGAGGTCTTTTGTAGCTTGGGTTAGGCTTGTACTCGTAGTTATAGAAGTGGTGGAGCATCTACTGCATTCTGGGTCAGCTGGGAGCCTCTTGATATTTTATTGCTGACGTCTTGGACCATTTATAGGATGGAGGTAGGTTGAAGAGGCCGCTCTGCTGAAGCTTTTGTGCTGATGGTTTCTTTGTAGATTTCATGTATAGGAGAAGTTGGCTGTGATCTGACAAGTGCGTTTGTGGGGTGACTATGAAGCCGCTGAGCTAAACCATGTCCATATCTGTAATGGCGTAGTCTACTACACTCCGTCCTACATGGGAGTTTAATGTGTATCTTCCTTGGCAGTCTCCCTTGCTACGGCCATTAAGAATATGAAGTCCTAAACTTCTACTTAGGTTCAGGATCTTTTTGCCACTTTTGTTGACTGTACTGTTGTAGCTGTTTCTCTCCATGTGTATTGAGTCATGGCAGTCAGTCTCTGCTCCAAATATATAGACATTTCCATCCGTGGTCAGAAAGTATTTTTCTCACCCCAGTTCTTGCATTGAGGTCTCGAAAGACTCACACCGCTTAACAATATATGCTTCTACTCTATACACACACAGCTTCACACTATATACTTCTACTCTATACACACACAGCTCCACACTATATAGTACAATATACACAGCTCCACACTGTTGTAACAATATGACTATCTCGGTGCATATTAGCATAATGACCCAGAAATGTATCAAATGCCCCTCATATGCATATGTATATTTATTTTTTTAAGTCACAATTAACAACTTTCATTAAACATATTAGAATAAAAATAATTCAAAATTAATAACAGGATGATAAACCAGATAATGAAGGTAGCAAAGTCTAGGCTATCAATACACTCATGAGATTTTAATCAACCCTCTAATTATATAATGATCTGATAATTACATAAGTTATATAAGTAGTCAACATTTCTAGTCTTACTCGTAGTATGTAATACCACATAGTTGACCACCATTACTGCCCCAACGCACGTTTTACTGCTTCTACAGTGGTTTAGTATGTTCCCCATGCAAATTTAAACATTGTGCCACACTAAATAAGATAATATACACTGCTCCAGACCACACTATATATAATGATATACCTACTGAGTTTTTGAAGAAGACGACACGTAAAAAAAATGTTTGAATTAGCAACACAAAGCAGGCTTGGACTTTAGTTGCAAAATAGTAATAACAATAAATGCATTTATTTAGTTATGCACCATTTTTCTGACAAACAAAAATAATCTTTGTACATACCTTAGCAGTTATTTGAAACTCTTCATGTTCTTTTAACAGCTCTTGAGTATGCTGTATAGTAGACCCAGTTGATGTATGAGTGGATAAATAGAATTCACCACTGTCATGGATCCATTCAAGGGCCTACAAGAGAAATTAATTTAACATTAATTATAGGGATTGCCTGGCCTAGCCAGAAAAGACTGCAGTCAGTCACTTTATGTCTATTAATTTACGAATTGTTACGAATTGTTAAGCCATTTGCACACGTTCAGCATTTGGTCAGTATTTTACATCAGTATTTTTAAGCCAAAATCAGAAGTGGAACAATCAGAGGAAAAGTGTATAATAGAAACACGTCACCAGGTCTGTATTTGTCACCTACTCCTGGTTTTGGTTTACAAATACTAAGGTAAAAAAAAAAAAAAAACCTCAGTAAATGCACACAGACTTTCCTAAGGCTACTTTCACACTTGCGTTTTTTTGCGCTGCGTTTCGAGCGCACATGAAGCACATTAAAAAAACTCATGCAAACGCTTGTAAACGCTGCGATATTTATTCGCATCAGCATGCGCATTTCGACAAAAAAAACGCAGCGTTTGTCTGCGATTTAATGCGTTTTTGCATGTGTTTGCGTTTTTTTGGCGCATGCGTTGTCTATGTGTCACATTTCTATCATCTCTGTCTCTATCATCTGTCTATATCATCTCTGTCTGTCTATATCATCTCTGTCTGTCTCCATCATCTCTGTCTGTCTCCATCATCTCTGTCTGTCTCCATCATCTCTGTCTGTCTCCATCATCTCTGTCTGTCTCCATCATCTGTCTGTCTCCATCATCTGTCTGTCTCCATCATCTGTCTCCATCATCTGTCTGTCTCCATCATCTCTGTCTCCATCATCTCTGTCTGTCTCCATCATCTCTGGCTCCATTATTTACAGAAAAATCGCGTGCGTGCAAAAGCGCTGACAAGCGCAAAGCCATGCGCACACCAGCGCCCCCATAGACTGCAATGTTATTTTTTGCGCATAGCATGCGCACACGTGCGCACGCGTTTTTTTAAAGCGGTTGACCGAAAAAAAAAAAGCAACATGTAGCGTCTAGCGCGTATGGGCGCACACCGGGAAAATGCGCAGCGCACGACAAACGCACATGAACGCGTGCAAGCGCTAGACCCTGCACCCGCCATGTTAAAGATAGGGGAACATTGCGCATGCGTCCGATAGCGCAAGATGCGCTGCGCAAAAAAACGCAAGTGTGAAAGTAGCCTTACTTCTGCTCCTTGCATCAACTCGGTACGTCTTCAACTTTCCCCTGCTTTACCCCAATGTTATTTATGACCTTGTTCACACTGCCTTGATCATATGTATCTGGCTCATTCATAATTATCTGACCAAGATGAGCACAGACCACTCCTCTCTGCTTCACAACTGAATGCACTTACTAACAAATATATTGCAAACCATAAGTCTGCCAAGACGTCAGTCTACCCCGTGTATCACATAAGTGTGTATCACTACAAGTGTGAAGCTCAGAATGTATCATACAAGTGTGAAGCTCAGAATGTATCATACAAGTGTGAAGCTCAGAATGTATCATACAAGTGTGAAGCTCGGAAATAATCCAGAATTGAACCAGAAGGGAACTGAAGGTAACTGGATAGTGACTGTAAACAATGTTTCTGTTTGTTTTCACATTAACCCCTATAATCCTTCACTTTCTACTAACCCCCCTAATCCCTAAACCTAGCAAGGAACTGGTTTTCTCTCACTCCATCCTCCCCATCCATCTCACCTCCTCCTCAGAACTGTCCCTCAACATACAATTCTCGGCATGCTTAGCATGTCAATCTCCGCAATGAAAAACAATACTTTTTGGATATCGGTCAGACTCCACTCACACAGCCAAACCAGATCTCACATTTTGCCCTGACGAGTGGCACTACCCCGAAACACAGTGTCTGCAAATTAAGATTCTGGTTTGGCTTTTATCCTAAGTCATGTAACAAGGCTCGTTAAAGGGTCGACATAGATTTATAGGTTTGCTACTTCCAATAGGTGGCACTAGAGTTCTAGTCATCTTCCTCTCTGAAGAGACGATTTGCATATTTCCCAGAGGAGCAATGTGGCTTTAAGTTTCCTCATCTCGGGATGCTTAGCATGTCAATCTCCGCAAGGAGAAACGATACTTCTTGGAAATCCTCTGTCTCCAAACACAGACAGCCCTCTCCTACTCCCACCTGCTAACACTTCCTCTGCTCCTCCTCATTGCTGGTGATAGCTCTCCAAATCCTGGTACTCCTCACCATATCCCCACAGTCATTTCTACATCCCATCCACGGTCTATCACAAATTTCTGTAACCATTCTAACCTTATACCCATTCGCCCACCCCGCTTCCTCAGACACACTAACAGGAGCTCTATGGTACACTCGCTCTGTCTGCAACAAACTTTCCTATATCCATGATCTTTTTTTTACTAACAAACTTTACTTTCTCGCTATCACCGAAACCTGGCTCACCCCCTGTGACACAGCCTCTCCTGCTGCACTTTCATATGGTGAACGAGAAGCCTTTCGGCAGTTACGGGATCAAAAGATATATACTAAGCTCAGCCATAGTCCCATGACTTCCTTCTCAGCACAGCTCCATGTGATACTGATGAGAGCCTTCGATTTAGGGGTTATTAATAAAAAAACCTTGGAGGGGCTTATGGTAACTTTTCCGAAGACACCTACATTCTATTTGCTTCCTAAGGTACACAGGGACGCCGTCAACCCTCCGGGACGTCCGATTGTGTCAGGAATAGATGGCCTTTGTGATCCAATTTGTAAATTTGATTTTTACTTAAAGGCGATAGTAGAAACGTTACCGTCATATGTAAAGGACACGACGGATGTCCTTAGAAGGGTTGACGGCGTCTTTGTGGAAGCTGGAACCATATTGGTTACAGCGGATGTGGAAGCACTGTATACGTGTATCAACCATGATGATGGCCTGTGTGCGGTTCGTCATTTCCTCGAGGCCTCCGACCTGGACGGCTCCCTCTGTGATTTTATTCTGGAACTGTTACACTTTGCCCTAACACATAATTTCTTTACTTTCAAAGATCACTTCTATCATCAGAAGCGCGGCGCAGTCATGGGTGCGGCATGCGCGCCCGCTTACGCCAACCTCTTTCTAGCGTACTGGGAGAGGTTGATTTTTGGCGAGGCGGAGGCGGGGGCCGCCGACCATGTGCTGTGCTGGTTGCGCTATATTGATGATGTTCTGTTACTTTGGCGTGGGACTGTGCAACAGTTGGACGAATTCATGGCTGTTTTGAATAATAATGCCTTCAACATCAGACTTACATATAAAGATGATTTCAAGAAAATTGATTTTTTGGACGTCAGCCTGGAAGTAGACAATGATATGTCTATCCAGACAGACGTCTTTCGAAAGGCGACTTCAGTAAATGCGTTATTACATGCTAAGTCGGCACACAGCCATGCCACGGTGGGGGCCGACCCGGTCGGACAGTTCTTGAGGATGCGCCGAATCTGCTCATCAGGCCATAGATTTGAGATTCAAGCGAATGATCTCAGGCAAAGATTTAAACAACGCGGATATAGTCAGCGTAGCATTAAGAAAGGCTACAACCGAGCTAAGTCAACTCCTCATGATCGCTTGCTGTATCATACAGCCCCTAAGAATAAGGAAGATACTAAAATAAGATTTATTTCCGTTTTTAACCATGAGTGGGAGAGCATGAGGGAGATCCTTGCCAGGCACTGGTCCGTATTGAAAACGGAGCCCGGTTTGGAGTCCATCCTCACTGATCGACCCCTTATGACCCCAAGGAGGTCCAGAAATTTAAAGGACATGCTTGTCCAAAGTCATTACATTGCACCAACTAAAAGCTTATTTGGTAGCAGTAAGTTTAAGAAGGGATGCTTCAGTTGTGGTCACTGCGTGGCGTGCGCAAATGTTCTTCGAAGTTTTTCTTTTCAATCAAGTGATGGTAATAGTAACTATGACATTAGAGAATATATCTTCTGTGGTACTAGCAACGTCACCTATTAGGCCACTTGTAGTTGCCCCTTAATCTATGTGGGTTTGACAACACGTGAACTTAAGAGTGCGCGTTCGAGAACACGTGCGGGACATTTGCGCCGCCAGCAAAATTGAGGACGATTCTAGCCTCAAAACCATCCCTAGACATTTTAGGGCTGAACGCAACTGTGATCCCACGGACTTTCGGATAAGAGGTATAGATGTTGTACATTTGGGTGTCAGAGGTGGCAACATTAAAAAACTATTAGCTCAACGTGAACTTAAATATTGTCACATTGGGTACGGTCAAGCCAGCGGGTCTCAATGAGGCCCTTAATTTTGCCCCCTTCTTATGATGTTCTTTTGACCTTTCTTCCCTTGTTCCCCCTTCTCTCTCCTTTCCCTCCTTTGCATGTTTTTTGTGTGTTATTTTAAGAATTGTTTTTAATTGTTTTTTCTTTTTATATTATTTTCTTTTTGTAGTTTTTAATTTACTTAGCCCTGAGGATGAGGATTTTCAGATGCTCATCCATCATACGCTTGGCGTGTCTATGCAGTCCTATTTGAAACAGCATTCATGGATATGGGAGACTATTTGTACATAAGAAAAGAAATGTAGATGTCTGATACCCTGAGAATGACTTTGATGGAAGAACTGCACACATCTTTTCTGTATAATTGATGTCTAACTATAGTATATGTTTGTGTACCGCTGTGTGCGCATGCGCGCGATTGGTCTCTGTGGCCGTCCCCCGTCATCCGGCGACGCTTCGCTGGTTCACAGCTGCGGCTCTGTTTGAGCCATTGCTGTGTTACTAGCTGGCATGTCCAGGTCACGTGGGTTGGAGCAGCACCACCGTGCGCATGCGCCGCTCTGCAGCGAATCCTGGATTGAATATCTGGCGGTCATGTGACCGGTAACTATGGTTACTTAAAGGTCCTCATAGAGGGCTTCACACACTTCCCCTTGAGAAAGCGAAAGCGCACAGCAGCGAAACGCGCGTCGGGGTGTCCTGGGATGGCAATTAGCACCTGGTGAGAACATTTCCATGATCCCTCTCCCAATTTATTTGACTTTTATCATTTATACATCGGGGATGTGGTTTTTTCATGTCAGCAAATAGCATTATTCTGAGACCTATTACTGTTTACTTACCTGGTGAATATTACTGACAAGTGTTTGGTCTTTTTGCTGAGTTTCTCCCATGTTTTCTTAAACATATGATATCTTTGCACTTGCATGTTTTTTGTGCTATTATATTGCCGCCCTTTTGGTGTCCTTTTTAAACACACATTCTTTGTACCTGTATTGTGCTAGTTTAAAATGTTTGTAATACTTAATAAACTTTTTTCACGATTTTTACATATAAAACTCCTTTTTGTCCTCCTATAATTGACTTTCATATGGTGGATTCCACCTTTCCCACACTCCCCGCCCCAGCAGCAAGCATGGCGGAGGAGTTGGTTTTCTTCTGTCAGATTACTGCTCCTTCACCCCAATCCCACTGACACCCTCTGTTACCCTCCCTTCCTTTGAGGTGCACTCTGTGCGCATCTACTCCCCCTCCAACTGGCTGTCATTTAACGCCCCCCAGGGCCAGCCACCACCTTCTTCGACCACTTTACGACCTGGCTACTTCATTTCCTTTCCACTGACATCCCCATAATCATCATGGGAGACTTCAACATCCCCAAAGACACTTCCCTTTCAGCTGCCACTAAACTTCTATCACTTCCTCCTTCGGCCTCAATCAATAGTCTCCTGCAGCCACTCCCAAAGATGGCCACACATTGGACCTCATCTTCACGCGCCTCTGCTCCCTATCTAACCTCTCTAACTCACTTCTTACTCTTTGTAATGCTCGCGCCCAGACTGGATGGCGCGAGCGAGGATTGTGGCCCCACTGTGCAACAAAGCAGACTAACCCTGGAGGGGCGTGACTAAGCAGCTACCTTGGTGTTCACTGGAGCCTCTAGCGGTGAGGTCAGGCTTGTGCGGCAAGTAGCTGCCAGGTACCATTCCAGGGCGACATCTGGCAGTAGCAGCTGATCCCACGGGGGAACAGGAGACTAAAGACAGATGCAGGCAAGTACAGAAGGAAGCTGAGGTTTAGACTGGCAAGTACTGTCAGGCATGGATGATGTACAAGGAGGCAGGCGGGCATGGCTGGAACTCTGGCAGACAGGTGGGCACCGCTGGCAGGCAGGGGCTCAGACAGGAGGAACAGGAATTATTTCGGGAAGGAAAGGAACACTGGCGGCTACGAGTGGAATATGGGAACAGGTAGGAACCAACTCCTCCGTCCCCCAGCAGCTCCTCCCTCACCACTCATCTTGGCCGAAGAGTTTGCCTCATATTTCAAGCAGAAGATTGAGAACATCAGAGACAGTTTTGGTCGACAACCCCCAGAGCCCTTCCTCCTAACTGCTCAGCCCTCCTCCTCCAAAACCAACTTCTCCACCATTACAGAAGATCAACTCTCCACTGTACTCTCAAGATCACATCTCACCACCTGTGCACTTGACCCGATCCTATCCCAAACCTCACAGTCTTCATCCCAACTCTAACCCATCTCTTCAACCTATCACTAACAACTGGTGTTTTCCCCTCAAACTTTAAACATGCCTCAATCACACCTATCCTCAAAAAGCCCTCTTCTCCCCTTTGTCTCAAAATTACTGGAACAACACGTCCATCACAAACTGTCCTCCAACCTCTCTTCTTGCTCCCTCTTCGCCCGCTTACAATCTGGCTTCCGGCCGCATCACTCCACTGAAACTGCCCTAACTAAAGTTACCAATGACCTATTAACTGCCAAAGACAAGGGACACTACTCTGTCCTCCTCCTCCTGGACCTGTCCTCTGCCTTTGACACAGTGGACCATTCTCTATTAATACAGACCCTCTCATCTCTTGGCATCACTGACTTGGCCCAATCTTGGATCTCGTCATGCCTAACAGACTGGACATTCAGAGTCTCCCACTCACACACCACCTCCTCATCTCACCCACTATCTGTTGGAGTCCCGCAAGGTTCAGTCCTAGGGCCACTGCTTTTCTCCATTTATACCTTCGGCCACGGATAGCTCATAGCTCTGTATCAACCCAGCTGGCCTCCCATTCCCCACATACCAACTTGCTCAATGCTCCAGGTCATGCTGTGATTTCTGTCTGCTGCCAGCTCCATACCTCTTACTTTCTATCTGTTCTGTGCATGTTTCCTGGCTGTGTGCATATGGGGGCAGCACCAGAACTCTCCAGGTCTTATGGAGTCAGGGTGCACCTGTCTAATTTGTCCCTGACCAATTACCATGAGACGTCTAGTATTTAGGGCAGCCATCCCTGTGGATCTGGCCTGAGCAATGTGTTAACTCAGTTAGTGTCTTGCTGCTGAGCTGCCAGGTCTTGCTCTGTGTTCCTCCTTTCTTGGAGGCTTCACTCCTATCTTTGCCTTGTACCTGTAGATCCGCCCTCCAGGAGGCAGAATATCCTGGCCTCTGTGCTATTGCTTCTGACCTTATCTTGTACTTGTCCTTGCCGCCTTCCAGGAGGCAGAATATCCTGGTCCCTGTGTCTTTGTCCCTGTACCTTGTTTCGTGTCATTACCTTGTCTGAACTCTGTCCTACCTCTGTCTTAGTCTCCTTGTCTGTGGTTTCTTTCCCTGCTGTGTCTTGCCTTGTGTTCTCTCTGAACCACTTTCTGCCTCTTCTCCGCACTCCTGCTCCGTTCCACTCTGCTTTGCTCCTGCTGCTGCAGAAATCTCTTGCTGCAGCTCTTCTCCGCATATCTTGCGGTTCCACTCTGCTTTGCTCCTGCTGCTGCAGCAATCTCTTGCTGCAGCTCCTCTCTGCTTACCTTCTGGTTCCGCTCTGCTTCACTCCTGCAGCTGCAGAACCTCTTGCTACAGCTCCTCTCCGCATATCTTGCGGTTCAACTCTGCTTTGCTCCTGCCTCTGCAGAAATCTTTTGCTGCAACTCTCCTCTGCATATCTTGTGGTTCCGCTCTGCTTCACTCCTGCAGCTGCAGAATCTCTTGCTGCAGCTCCTTTCCGCATACCTTGCAGTTCCGCTTTGCTTCGCTCCTGCCACAGAAGAACCTCTTGCTGCTCTACAGCCCTTCTCCGCAGCCTTGCGGTTCTCCTGCTGTGTGAACAGGTCTCTACCTGTTTCTCCAAACACCATTCCTTCCAGTCTGTACCAGTATCTGCACCTGCTGTGTGAACGAGTCTCTACCTGTTCCTCCATACACCATTCCTTCCAGTTTGTGCCAATACCTGCACCTGCTGAATGAACAGGTCTACCTGTTTCTCCATACACCATTTCTTCCAGTCTGTACCAGTACCTGCACCTGCTGTGTGAACAGGTTTCTACCTGTTCCTCCATACACCAATCCTTCCAGTCAGTACCAGTACCTGCACTTGCTGTGTGAACAGGATCCTACGCATTTCACACACCACTTCGCGTCCCTGTGCTTTTTCAGTTGATGCCTACCTACCCCGGGTCTCAGCCGTGCCTGCCAGCCCCGTATCTCAGCTGTGCCTACCTACTTTGTGTCTCAGCCGTGCCTGCCGGCCCTGTGTCCCAGCCATGCCTGCCTGTTCATGTCTCTGCCGTGCCTGCCTTCCAGTGTCTCAGCCGTGCCACCGTCTCCCCAAGTGGGATCAGCAGCCACAAGCAGACACCACTCTGGAGTGGCACCTGCCTGCCACACAAGCCTGACCTCACCATCAGAGGCTTCAGTGAAAACCAAAGCAGCTGTCCTAGTCACACCCCTTCCAGGGTAGTCTGGTTTGTGGCACAGTGGGGCCACATCCCCCTGGCTCACGCCCACCAGTCTGGGTTACCAGGAGCAGTATTACTTGTAAGTTATGATAATCTCTTGGCTTTTATAACTTTTATTGTTTGTAGTACTGTTCATGCCCTGGGTTAAAGCACACTACATTCACATATTCGATCTGGTTGTCACTTTAGTACAAGGTCACTTTGCATACAGACACCTGGTGGTGTCTCTGAATAAACTTGCACTCATGCACTTTATGTATATTTTTTCATATTGTTTTCAGATATTTTTTCTGGTATGTGCTATCTAATTATTATTTTCACCACTTATTTCTAACACATTGGATATGTGTATGCTTATAACCCTGATGATATTGCCCTTGTTGTTACTGCATATTTAATATTTTACTCCTATCCCTGTGTCTAATGATAATGTGTTAAATAAATATTTTTAATGGACTTATTGTCGTTTTGTCTCTTTTGGTGTTGCTTTCTTAGTATATGCGACTGTCCATTTCATTATTGGTCCAAGTTCTGCCAGAAGATTACTTATATTTTATATAATTCTTTACTATCGAATATTCTATCTGTGCTGGCAATTTCCTTTTTTGGTTGTTTTTAAAGATTCTGATTCTGGGTGGCGCTCATAGCAATCTGCCATCAACAACCATAGAGGTCTCAGGGGTCAGCGGTGCGCGTATTTCCGGAAATGCGTGTTAAATGCTGCTGTCAGCGTTTGACAGCGGCATTTAACTAGTTAATAGGCGCGGGCGGATCGTGACTCTGCTTGCGCCTATTGTGGGCACATGACAACTGTTCAAAACAGCTGACATGTCCAGGCTTTGAGGTGGGCTCACTGCCGAAGCCCACCTCAAAACGGGGGATACTGCCAGCTGACGTACTATTCCGTCAGCTGGCAGTAAGGGGTTAAAAGTATTCAGCAGCCAGTGAATACAAAATTGTGCTATGCTTTTTCACAGGACAGTCCTGCTGAACCTGGGACAGTGGGAAGCATATGTGTATGTATCCAGGGGTGGAATTATTTCTACCTCCGAAGCAGCTGGAATTGTACATTATGGTGAGCTTAAGTCCTGCTAAAAACCCATATAATGTTCTTGCACAGGGGCCCCACTTCTTTCTGTCTGCAGTACAGAAATCTATATATAGATTATATATGTATATACTTAACCGAATGAACTGGAATATAAGTTGGTATGCATGCAAAATAGGAGCATGTTCACATTGGCCATTAAACAGACAAATTCTGAGTCAGCTTTATGGATTCAATGACAAAGTTCAGCTCTGTGCATACGTCTAAGGCCGGTGTCACACTTGCAACTGCAATGCGAGTCTCTCGCATCAATACCCGGTACTGCCGCCGACACTCATAACTAGAGTGTGCGGCTGCATGTATTTCTATGCAGCTGAATGCTTCAGTCTGAACCACCGGCGGCATTGCTGGGTACTGAGGAGAGAGACCCGAGAGAGTTTCTCGCATAGCAGTTGCAAGAGTGACACAGGCCTAAGACTATGTGCACACCTTGCGGATTTGTTACATTTCCACAGCATTTTTTTCTGCGTGGAAATGCTCCAAAAACGCAATGGATTACTTAAGCAATGTTAATCAATGACATTCCTGAATTGTTGCAAAACATACTGCGGAAATTTCCGTCCTTATTTGCAGCATTTTGTTTTCACTGAGCTGCCGTGAGAGTTCACCGGAGTTCATTAGCTCCGGTGCTCTCACTTACGGCACAGCTGCGTAAGAAAGTTCTCACACAGCGGTTGTGCCATGAGAGCACTAGAGCTGATGAACTCCGGTGAACTCTCACGGCAGCACAGTGGTACACTGATTACCTCCCGTCAGTGTATCGTCAGATGCCAAGTAGAGCAGTCACATCTCCCGATGTGACTGTTCTGCACGTGAGATCGCCGTGGAGCACTCGGTATTAAATGGACTACGTCGGACAGGATAGTATTATATGATGGCTTATAATTTTATTTTTGTTGCATGAGACAATGGTGTCGGAGATTATGCGTTCAGTAAGTATGGTTAACGAAGATTCAATAAAGGAGTCTGTGTGATTATTTCAAATGAAAGACTTTCTTCTGGGTGTCTGTGTTTTATGCAATATCACTATGAGGTTAGTAATGGATGTGTCTTATTGACGCCTCTCCAATACTAACCTGTGGGCTTGATGTCACCCAACAATACAAAGGTGACACTAACCCCACAAATATGAACCCCACTTGCCACCGCTACAGGGCAAGTGGAAAGAGTGAGGCTAAGTGCCAGAATTGGCTAATCTATAAGATGTGCCATTTCTGGCACTGTTGAGAGCTGATGTTTTTATCCTGGTGGGTGCCAATATACATGGCTCCTTCCCAGGCTATTAACATCAGCCCACAGCTGTCTGCCTAGCCTTTGCTGGTTCGATTTTAAAGGGGGACCCCATGTCAATATTTTTCTGGGGTTCCCCTCTAAACTAGCCAGTAAAGGCTAAGCAAATGGCTGTGAGCTGATATTAATAGCCTGGGAAACTTTATGGCTATTGGCTCCTTCCCGGAATATTAACATCAGCCCTCAGCCATTGGCTTTACTTCTGCTGGTTATGAAAATTATGCTGGAGCCCACACATTTTTATTTTAACCCCTTAACCCCCAAGGGTGGTTTGCACATTAATGACCGGGCCAATTTTTACAATTTTGACCACTGCCTCTTATGAGGTTATAACTCTGTAACGCTTCAACAGACCTTCGCGATTTTGAGAATGTTTTCTCCTGACATAGTGTACTTCATGAATGAGGTTATAACTCTGTAACGCTTCAACGGACCTTCGCGATTTTGAGAATGTTTTCTCCTGACATAGTGTACTTCATGAAAGTGGTAAAATTTCTTCGATATAACTTGCGTTTATTTATGAAAAAAAATGGAAATATGGCAAACATTTTAAAAATTTTCAAACTTTGAATTTTTATTCTCTTAAAACAGAGAAATATGTCACACAAAATAGTTAATAAATAACATTTCCCACATGTCTACTTTACATCAGCACAATTTTGGAACCAAATTTTTTTTTTGTTAGGAAGTTATAAGGGTTAAAATTTCACCAACGATTTCTTATTTTTACAACAAATTGTACAAAACCATTTTTTTTAGGGACCACCTCACATTTAAAGTCACTTTGAGGGGTCTATATGGCAGAAAATACCCAAAACTGACACCATACTAAAAACTGCATCCCTCAAGGTACTCAAAACCACATTCAAGAAGTTTATTAACCCTTCAGATGCTTCACAGGAGTAGAAGCAACATGGAAGGAAAAAATAAACATTTAACTTTTTAGTCACAAAAATTATCTTTTACAAACAATTTTTTATATTAACAAGTGTAAAAGGAGAAAATGGACAGATAAAGTTGTTGTGCACTTTCTCCTGAGTATGCCGATACCCCATATGTGCAGGAAAACCACTGTCTGGGCGAACGGCAGGGCTCGGAAGGGAAGGAGCGCCGTTTGACTTTTTCAAACCAAAATTGGCAGGAATTGAGATTGGACACCATGTTGCGTTTGGAGAGCCCCTGATGTGCCTAAATAGTGGAAACCCTCCACAAGTGACACCATTTTGGAAAATAGACCCCCTAAGGAATTTATCTAGATCTGGTGTGAGCACTTTGAACCCCCCCAGTGTTTCACTAAAGTTTATAATGCCTGGGTGTGAAAAAAAAAAATCCACAAAAATGATTTTTTTTAGTCCCCAATTTTTTATTTTTCCGAAGGAAATTGGACCTCAAATGTTGTTGTCCAATTTGTCCTGAGTACGCTGATACCCCATATGTGGGGGGGAACTGGGCGCACGGCAGGGCTCGGAAAAGAAGTAATGACGTTTTGGAATGCAGACCTTGATGGATGTCATGTTCAGTTGCAGAGCCCCTGATGTGCCTAAACAGTGGAAACCCCCCACAAGTGACCCCATTTTGGAAACTAGATCCTGTAAGGAAATTATCTAGATCTGTGGTGAGCACTTTTAACCCCCAAATGCTTCATACAAGTTTATAATGACTGGGCATGAAAATAAATAATCCTATATTTTTCCCACAAAAATGATCTTTTTGTCACCAATTTTTTATTTTCCCAAGGGTAACAGGATAAATTGGACACCAAAAGTTGTTCAATTTGTCTTGACTATGCTGATACCCTATATGTGGGAGAAAACTACTGTATGGGCACACGTCGGGGTTCGGAAGGGAAGTAGTGACGTTTTGCATTGCAGACTTTGATGGAACAGTCTGCGGGCGTCATGTCACGTTTAGAGAGCCCCTGATGTGACTAAACAGTGGAAACCCCCACAAGTGACCCCATTTTGGAAACTAGACCCCCCCAAGGAACTTATCTAGATGTGTGGTGAGAACTTTGAACCCCCAAGTGCTTCATATAAGTTTATAACGTAGAGCCATAAAAATAAAAAATCATTTTTTGTCCACAAAAATGATATTTCCGCCCCCAAATTTTTTATTTTCAAAAGGGTAATAGAAGAAATTGGACCCCAAGAGTTATTGTGCAAT
>VIAB01010708.1:38368-51996 GCA_009801035.1 Oophaga pumilio | reverse complement strand
TTTTCTATGCAGCTGCACGCTCCAGTCTGAGTGCCAGCGGCAGTTCCGGGTGTTCACGAGAGAGATTCGCACAAAAAAATCATGCAAATTTCTCGCATGTGTGACCCAGGCCTTATACTCACCCTCCAGCATCTTCACATAGTAGTTTACAGACACCACACTGGTCCCGCAGCACCATCTCCTACCCGTAGCTTCCTACATAATAACATGCTATTATATATAATAACACCACATATAATAGTATGTTATTTATGTTATTAAATATTTTACAACATTTTTTGCTTCAAATATATTTTTCCCTATTTTCCACCTCTAAAACCTGGGTGCGTCTTATAGTCCGAAAAATACGGTAAGCAAAAAATAAATTTATGGGATTAAATAACTACAAATTGACATGTGCATATGTATTCACCCCTTTTGCTATGCAGCCCCCAAAAATTTCTGATGCAAGCAATTACCTTCATAAGTTCCATGATTAGTGAAAGGAAGTACACCTGCGTGCAGTCTAGTGTTGTTCACCATTATTGGCACCCCTTCATTTTTGTGCAGTATCTTCAGAAATACAGTGCCTTGCGAAAGTATTTGGCTCCCTGGAACTTTTCAACCTTTTCCACATATCATGCTTCAAACATAAAGATGTCAAATGTAAATTTTTGGTGAAGAATCAACAAGTGGGACACAATGGTGAAGTTGAACGAAATTTATTGGTTATTTTAAATTTTTGTGGAAATACAAAAACTGAAAAGTATGGCGTGCAATATTATTCGTCCTCTTTACTTTCAGTGCAGCAAACTCACTCCAGAAGTTCATTGTGGATCTCTGAATTATCCAATGTTGTCCTAAATGACAAATGATGATAAATATAATAATCCACCTGTGTGTAATCAAGTCTCTGTATAAATGCACCTGCTCTGTGATAAGTCTCAGGGTTCTGTTTGAAGCACAGAGAGCATCATGAAGACCAAGCAACACAACAGGCAGGTCCGTGATACTATTGTGGAGAAGTTTAAAGCCAGATTTGGATACAAAATGATTTCCAAAACTTTAAACATCCTAAGGAGCACTGTGCAAGCGATCGTATTGAAATGGAAGGAGTATCATACCACTGCAAATCTACCAAGACCCGGCCGTCCCTCTAAACTTTCATCTCAAACAAGGAGAAGACTGATCAGAGACGCAGCCAAGAGGCCCATGATCACTTTGGATGAACTGCAGAGATCTACAGCTGAGGTGGGACAGTCTGTCCATAGGACAACAATCAGTCGTACACTGCACAAATCTGGCCTTTATGGAAGAGTGGCAAGAAGAAAGACATTTCTCAAAGATATCCATAAAAAGTGTCAATTAAAGTTTGCAACAAGCCAGCTGGGAGACACACCAAACATGTGGAAGAAGGTGCTCTGGCACTGTAAATGTATTAAAGTTATATCCTCACGATTTTTTAATTAGTGGTCCAAAGTAATACAACAATAAAACATTATTTTTCAACTTACATGTTGCAATTTCGAAGAAGAACCACAATAAACAACATATGCAGCAATAAAAACGCACCCCTAATTAATACTTGGTTGCACACCCTTTGGCATTGATGACAGCCTCCAAATGTTTCTTTACACCCAAAACAGTAATCCATAGCACTCCGGAAAGACCTCTCGGGCTAAATACTACACCAACCAAAGAAGAGAAAAATCGGACCAATATTATATAATATTATCATGTAATAAGTCCACAAAAGTTGAGAGGATTTAAATGAATATAATAATTTATTTAAATAGATAACATTAAACAGACAGTAAGTATAAAGGTCAGATAGATACAGCTAATTGTTGGCAAATATTGAAGAATGTAAAATATCAGACCAGACAGAAAAACAGTCTCATGGGAGCATGCCACTGTGTCACAACATACCGAATAATAGGGGATCCAGGACATATACTGATATGTAGAAGGTAACAAATAACAAATTCCAATAGGAAAAGTACCAAAATACAGACACTAACAGTGTATGTCCTGTCCACTGTAAACAAATTCAGAATGCCAAACTCAATAGGTATCAATGTGTGCTAAAAAGCCTCACTAAAATTCTAGCCCGATATATTGAATCTTAGAGTAAAGGCAAAAAAGGCAAGCAATACATAGCTATACTTAAATAAGTCACATTGCTATTTACCTTGTGACATGGTATGAGCAACAATGGCAGCGCCGAAGACGGCTGAAAAGCCCCGACGCACGTTTCACCGTCCTCGGTTTCTTGTAGCCATCTATAAGTTTCTTGCACTTCTCAGCTGGGGTATTTTCTCCCACTCTTCCTTTGCAGGTTGTTCAAGTTCTTGAATATTTTCAGGGCTCTTTTTCAATGGGATTGAGGTCAGAACTCATTGATGGCCATTTTAAAAAAGTCATTTTTTTTTTTCAACCATTCATGTGTACTTTTGGATGTGTGGTTTGGGTTATTGTGTTGCTGGAGGACCCATGATGTTCAACTCAAACCAAGTTTTCTTATACTGGGTAGGACATGTCGCTTAAAATCTCCTGATAATTTTCTGATTTCATGATTCCTGTGATACGGTCAAGGTCTCCAGTACCGGATGCAGCAAAGAAACCCTACAGCATTATTGCTCCTCCACCATGCTTAACTGTTGGTAGGGTGTTCTTTTCCTTATAAGCTTCATTGTGCTGTATGTAAACAAACTGTTGCTATGCATTGCCAAAAAGCTCTATTTTTGTTTCATGTGTCCACAGAACATTTTCCCAGAAGGACTGTGGTTGGTTTGTCAATGATCAGTTGCTCCTTTTTATGTCTTTTCTTCAGCAATGGTTTCTTCCTTGGCCTTCGCCCATAAAGTTCTGCTTGCTATACTGTGCAGCATATGGTACTTGTGGAAAACATGACCCCAGATTGTTCCAGGTTGGCCTTTAGGTCTTAAACGTGGTGTTTTTTCCACCAACCTTCAAAGACATCTCTTGTCAATTTTTTACTCTGTCCCCCACGTCCAGGGAGGTTCTTAATGGTTCCTTACTTGGTAAACTTCTTAATAACATTGCACACTGTTGAAACTGGGATACCAAGATCTTTGGAGATGGCCTTATACCCTTTCAAAATCTTGTGTTTGCTAATAATAGCTGTTCTGATGTACTCAAGACAGCTCCTTTATCTTCACCATTGTGACAAAGGAACATGGCCTACCATGTGGCTTTCTAAAACACTGAAGTCATCATTCATTGGCTAGTTCGTGATTCTCATTTGTGATTTACCACAGTAGAGTCAAAATGTGTTTCCATGCTAATTTAATGTAAAGGGTGCCAACACCAGTATCACAGCAAGCTTTAGTTTTTTCTATTTTTTCCTTCCACTGTTTTTGTTTTACGTTATTGTTTATCTATTGTTCTTTTAACATGATTACTCTATACCAGTGTTTCCCAAACAATAGAAAAAAACAGATGGTGTCAGCTTACCCCAATGTCCACTGAAGTATATAACATGACTTCACTCCTCGCACGGATGTGGCAGAGCAACCAGAATGCAGGGAAAAAAAGGGAAAAATATCCAGCGTAGAATGAAATGGTTAAAAAAAAAAACTTTTAATGTTAATGATTAAAAATAAAGCAGCAATATCCAAGCAGTACAGATCCACATAAGTAAGATAGAGCAGATCAACGCGTCTCGACGTTACTCTTTCTCAAGATCTAGCTCAGACTGAAACTGGGCGTTATTTATAATTGTAACATACAACACCTGGTGTTATCATTAACATTAAAAGGTTTTTTTTTTTTTAACCATTTCATTGTACGCTGGATATTTTCCCTTTTTTTCCCAGTGTTTCCCAAACTCCAGTCCTCACGGACCCCATGGGTCATGTTTTCAGGATTTCCTTTGTATTGCGCAGATGGTGGAAGTATCATCAAGGCATCAGGAATTCTCTCACCTGTGCAACACTATGGAAATCCTGAAAACATGACACGTAGGGTCCATGAGGACTGGAGTTTGGGAAAAACTGCTCTATACAAAAAAACTGTTTCACTTGTTTTATTTCTTTTCAGGAGATATTCCACATGATATACTTAAATTCATAGGTGCCAATAACGATGAGCTGGACTGTAAGTATCACATGTCTGTCAATATATGCACACCTTTTCTGAAAGGCCATGGAGGCTGCAACACTATTAACCCCTTAATGACAGAGCCACTTTGTACGGTAATGACCAAGCCTCATCTTTTAAATCTCACCAGTGTCACTTTATGTGGCAGTAACTCTGGAACGCTTCAACGGATCCTACTGATTCGGATTGTTTTTTCGTGACATGTACTTCACGATAGTGGTAAAATTTGTTCAATATGACTTGAGTTTATTTGTGAAAATATTGGAAATTTGGAGAAAATTTAGCAATTTTCAAACAAAATTATTATCCACTTAAATCAGAGAGGTATGTCACACAAAATAGTTAAATAATATTTCCGACATATCTACTTTATATCAGCACAATTTTTTAAAAAAAATTTTGTTAGGAAGTTAGAAGGGTTAAAAGTTGATCAGCAATGTCTCATTTTTCCTACAAAATTTACAAAACCATTCTTTTAAGGTCCACATCACATTTGAAGTGACTTTGGGGGTCCTATATGACAGAAAATAACCAAAAGTGACACCATACTAAAAACTGTTCCTCTCAAAGTCCTCAAAACAACATTGACAAAGTTTATTAACCCTTCAGGTGCTTCACAGGAATTAATGTAATGTGGAAGGAACAAATGAACATTCTACTTTTTTTTCACAGTAATTTTACTTTAGCCCTATTTTTTTTATTTTCAAAAGGGTAACAGGAGAAAATAGACCCCAAAATTTGTTGTTCAATTTCTCCTGAGTACGCTGATACCCCATTTGAGGGGGAAAACAACTGCTTGGGCGCATGACATGGCTCAGAAGGAAAGGAGCACCGTTTGACTTTTTGAATGCAAAAATGGCTGGAATCAAGAGAGGACGCCATGTCATGATTGGAGAGCCCCTGATATGCATAAATAGTGTGAACCCCCCACAAGTGACCCCATTTTGGAAACTGGACCCCTCAAGGAATGTATCTAGCTGTGTGTTGAGCACCTTGTACCCCGAAGTGCTTAACAGACGTTTATAATATTTCCCATAATCCCCAAAAGGAGAAATTGGACCACAAAATTTGTTGTGCAATTTTCCCTGAGTACGCCGATAACCCATATGTGCTGGAAAACTTCTGTTTGGACCCATGGCATGGCTCAGAGAAGAAGGAGCACCGCTTGACGTTTTGAATACAAACGGCTGAAATCGAGAGCTGACGCCATGTTGTTTGGAGAGCATCTGATGTGCCTAAACAGTGGAAACCCCCCCAATTGACCCTATTTTGGAAACTAGACACCTCAAGAATGTACAGAATTCAAGGAATTCTCAGAAGTTTATAATGCAAAGCCATGAAAATAAAACAAAAATCAGATCTTTCCCACAAAAATGTTCTTTTAGCCCCAAATTTTGCATTTTTCCAAGGGTAACAGGAGACATTTCACCATTTAATTTGTTGTGCAATTTCTCCTGAATACGCTAATAGCTCATATGTGGGGGAAAACTACTGTTTGGGAGCACAGCAGGGCTACAAAGGGACGAAGCGCCATTTGAATGCAACATTTGCTGGAATCACTAGCAGTTGCTGTTATGTTTCGGTAGCTGAGGAGTGCAGGTAAAAAAGGCAATACACCAGAGCAGTTGGAATCTATGAGATTGCAGTACCCTGACTAACCACCACAACTAGAGGCAGCCGTGGAGCGTTCCTACGTTGGTCCTAGACGCCTCGTCACAGCCTGAGAAACTAACTACACCTAAAGATAGAAAGAGGAAAGCTATCTGCCCCGGAGCAGATCCCCAAAGAACATAGAAAGCCCCCAAACATGTAATGGCGGTTAGACAAGAGGAAATACTGACACAGACAGAAAATAGTATGAGCAAACATTGGGGCCCAAACTACCTAAATAGAAAAGGATAGGAAGGGCACTTACTGCAATCCCAAAAAACCCTGAAAAGCACCAACTCTACTAATTTCAAAAACACCTGAGATCACACGACCTCTACCACCTAAATTAGTTCTCTGGTGTAACAAAATCAAAACAGCAGCCACTGAAAAAACTGGAAAAAGCAAATGTACAAACATAAGTGGCTGAACAAAACTGAGAGGGCAAAAGCCCCCGGAGGGGACCCTGAAGGCCCCCACAGAAGTGCAGGACAAAATGCAAAAATCAAGCACAAAAACAAAAAAGAAGAAAATGTCTTATCTGTTAGCAGGAGATGCAGACACGACACAGCAGGCTACAAAGGAAACAGGAATCAAGGATTGAGACCAGAACAATTGATCACCGGCAACCCTGATGGGAAGGCGACTCCCTTATATAAGACCAGTCAGTAACACCTGATTCCCAATCCTCACAATCTTCACTGGACAGTCCAGTACCGCTTGTAACCACCAGAGGGAGCCTCTGCTCAGAACTCATTTCAAGTTCATTCACAACAAGTTGCCATGTCGCGTTTGGAGAGCCCCTAGTGTGCCTAAATAGTGAAAACCCCTCACAAGTGATCTTATTTTGGAAATGTGACCCCTCAAGGAATGTATCTAGATACGTGCTGAGCACCTTGAACCCCCAGATGCTTCAAAGAAGTTTATAACTTTGATCTGTGAAAATAAATAAAAAATCACATTTTTCCCACAAAAATGTTGTTTTAGCCCCATTTCTTTTTTATTTCCACTAGGGTAACAGGAGAAATGCACCATACAATTTGCTGTGCAATTTCTCCTGAATACACTGATAACCCATATGTCGTTGAAAATTACTATTGAGGAACAATACAAAGCTCAGAAGGGAAAACGCGCCATAATTGGAGTTCAGATTTTGCTGAAATGGTTTGCGAGTGCCATGTCACATTGTCTGAGCCGTAAAGGTGACAGAACAGCAGAAACCTCCCATAAGTAATATGATTTATAAATTACACCTCTCAATTAATTCATCTAGGGGTGCAGTGAGCATGTTGACGCCACATGTGCCTCTCAGAAATTTATACCATTGTGCGATGAAGAAAAAATAATTACATTTTTTACAGTTAAAATGTTGCTTTAGCCCCAAATTTTTAATTTTTATAAGGGCCAATATGAAAAAATGGACCTTTCAGTTTGTTGTGCAATTTCTCCTAATTGCGCCAATACCCTACATGCATTCGGGAACTACTTTTCAGGCACAGTAAAAAACTCAGAAGGGAAAGAGCGCCACAATTTAGTGCAGATTTTACTGTTATGGTTTACGAGTGCCATGACCCACTGGGAGAGCCCCTGAGGTGCCAGAACAGCACAACCCCCCAATAAATAACCTAATTTTCCATACTACACTTCTCAATGATTTCATCTAGGGGTGCAGTGATCATATTGACACTACAGGTGTGTCACAGAATTTTGTACCATTGGGCAGTGAAAAAAGAAATGAAATTTTTACCACACAAATATTGTTTTAGCCCCAGATTTTAAGTTTTCACACAAGCAAATGGGCAAAAATGGCACCAAAATGTGTTACACAATTTCATCTGAACGTGACAATACTTCATATGTGGCTGTACAGTACTGCTTATCCACACACTGTGACTCGGGAGAAAAGTAGTGCTATTTGCCTCCTGGAAGACAGATTTTCGTAGAATAGTTTGCGGATCCCATATACAAAGCCCCAAGTGCTAGAAGAGCAGAATACCTTCTCAAATGACCCAATTTTTGAAATTATACTTCTGCCAAACACAAGGACGCCAAAAGTAGTTTAGGCACATTGTGGGGCTCAGAAGGGAGAGGGTCATTTGGATTTGGGAGTGCTGGATTTCTTTCGGGGTGAGGAGCCCATTTCGCTTTTCCAGAGCATTTGTACTACCAGTAACGTGGAAGCCCCCTATATTTCCATTAACAGATGATGGACCTGAGTGCGGAGTTACTTTTTTTGTGGATTGATTTGAAGCTTTTTTTTTTCGGAACATTTTACAGAACATTTTGGATCACATTGAGCCGCCGCTGAGCACTTACTTAGAGGTTTCCATCTAAATCTCAGAGTGACGTGATTCAGATGAAACTCCCGAGGGATTAATTCACTAAATTGAGGCAGCAGAGTTACTCTGGAATCCGTCTGGCCTTGTTCAGTGGTGTCCTTCTTTTCACAAGTGCACAAAACTGTGGCGGACTGAGCTTTTATGCACACCTAAAATGACGGACACCACTGGATCATATGCCAGACGGCATGCACAGTGCATTCATGTGACTCAATATAGGGAATCTATCGTTGGGGGTTACGTCTGAATCACGTATTTCAGAGATTTCCACGGAAACCCCGGTGTAAGCACTCAGCGTAGAGCTCAGGATAGATGTGAGCCGAGCCTTACTGCGATCGTTAGGAGGCAAAGTAAACAAACCAACAGCAGGTGAAGAATTTGTTTTTTTTATTTTTTACACCGTTCCTTGTAATTAAGTAATTAGTCAATTTCATTCTCCGGGTCCGTGCAATTACAGATATACCAGATTTATATAGG
Source organism: Oophaga pumilio (assembly GCA_009801035.1). Lineage (NCBI taxonomy): Eukaryota > Metazoa > Chordata > Amphibia > Anura > Dendrobatidae > Oophaga > Oophaga pumilio. The sequence goes on along the minus strand of VIAB01010708.1, from coordinate 43,432 downwards.
GTTTTTTGGCTGCTGTCACACAATAAAAGACTTTTTTGTAGCAAAAACTAGCTTCTACATTGCAATATTTAGAGAGCTATAATTTTTTCAAATTTCAGCCGACAGAGTCATGTGAGGACTCGTTTATTGCGGCACAAGTTTACATTTTTATTGGTACCATTTTCGGGCACATGACATTTTGATTGCGTACTATTCCGATTTTTGGGAGACAGAATGAACAATAAACAGCAATTGTTTTTTTTGTGTCGTTTCAGATGTGGTAAAATTGATAAGGCAGCTTTATTATTCAGAGTAGTACCATTACAGAGATACCACATTTATATAGTTTTGTTATGTTTTGGCGCTTTTACACAATAAAAACTATTTTATAGTGTAAAATAGTTTTATAGCGCAAAACTATTTTATAGTAAAAAATTATCATTGCTTTATTCTAAGAGCTATAACTTGTTTATTTTTCTGCTGATGGAGCTGTTTGGCAACTTGTTTTTTGTGGGACAAGATGACGTTTTCAGCAATACCATTTTTATTTACATTCGTCTTCTTGATCGCGTTTTATTCCACTTTTTTCTAGCGGTATGATGAAAACCCATAGTTTAACATATTTTTATGGCGTTCACTGAAGGGATTAATTAGTGTGATAGTTTTATAAATCAGGTCGTTTCGGATGCAGCACTACCAAATATGTGTATGTTTTTGTTTAATTTTTTTACATAAAATTATTGGTATAATTTTTTTTATTTTTCTTTATTATTTTGTAATTTTTTAAAATATATTTGTACTATTTTTTTCCTACTTTTTTACTTAGTGCCTGCATGGGACTTTTACTTTTTTCACTTTGATCACTGGTATAAAGCATTGTAATGCACCAGCTATATAAAGTTGGCCATATGTGCCAAACTCCCTACAGCCAACAATTCCCTGTCTCCACCATGATGACTACTCTCTATCTCCACCTTCTTCTTCCTCTCTTCCTTCTCATTCATATACCCAGCCTATCCACGCCAGCCTGTCAGGGAGACAGGACGAAGCTTGTGTGGGTACTACCCATTTTTGTGCTGGACAGCTAGGTCTTGTTTCTCCTCCTCATTGTTAACTAACTTTGTGCTGAGAAGATGAGATGAGGCTGGGCTGGATATTATATCACTGTCTCGTGTCTTTCTCCATCTCCACTTTGTTCGCATGCAAAGCTTCATATATAATTGTCACCAGCAACTGTTTAAATAGGCACAGAAGTGAAATTGTTGCGCTGATGATGGTGTCATTAGCGCTCACCAACTTTGTTGGGTCCTCAAAGTCTTGGAGAATCGCACACATGTCAGACATTCATATCCACTCTTCAGTTATTATGTGTGGAGGCTCACAAGAATACCGACGGGAGTGTTGGAGCTGGTATTCAATAACTGGCCTCTGCTGGTCACAAAACCTTGTAGATCCAGCACATGGTCACATCGCACACCAGTCAGTGACTTGGCACTTGCAAATGCTGCTGCATCACTTTCAGAGCGGTGGCAGCTCTAGCTGACTTGCATAAATGGGCGCTGACGCGGCGTACATTGACCATAAGCTCTGGCAAATCTGGGTAGGTTTTCTGAAAATACTAAACTACCAAGTTGAGCACATATGACAAGCATGGTACGTGTGTGAGCTTCCCAAGCTTCACAGCCGCCACAAGGTTACGCCCATTATCACACACGACTACCTGGAGATTCAGCGGAAAAAACACAAGACCTGTCTGGTCTGTTATTCCTTTAAGTACCTCTGCCGTGGTGCGCGATTTGTCTCCTAGACAAATTATCTTCAGCAGAGCCTGTTGCCGCTTTGTTCAGGCAATGGTGCAGAGCTTTCAGCTCTTGTGGACGACGTGTTCTGAGAAAGCATATCGGAGATGGAGGATGAGGATGAGCAGTAGGGGTGGAGTAAACCCTGAAAGAAGTAGAGCCAGCAATCCTAGGTCATACTAGGCGTCGGCAGCACATGTGCCGTGAATCTGCCCCACTCTTCGCAATGTTCACCCAGTGTGCCGTCAGGGAAATGTAGCGTCTCTGGCCACAAGCGCTTGTCCAAGTGTCGGTCGTTAAGTGGACAATGCCAGTAGGAGCGTTGATAAGGGCTTGGGTGATGTTCCTTGATACGAGCTGGTAGAAGACAGGGACGTCACAATAGAAGAAACAGTGGCGGTTGGGGACCGAGTACCGAAGGACTAAATTTAAACACCTGTATCAGGACATTTATTTCAAATCAACACGATTCCACATAAACCAAGTTCTACAGTTTATGTGACAATAGTCAATTTTTGCACAACCAAATTTCTACACCTGTTCAAGGCCCATTTTGAACCAGCAAAATTTCACATGAACCAAGTTCGACAGTATATATCACAAGTAGAGATGAGCAAACCCGTGGATGTGTATGTTCTTTGAACATACACTAAAAAGTTGGGTTCCAGTCAGAACTTAACCCGGACCCTAATCCATTACAAATCAATGGGGACACAAACTTTGGTGCGTTAAAATAGCTGTAAAATGGTTATAGTCAGGGCTATGAAGGCTGGAAAGGAAGCTAAATAGGGATAAGAGCAGGACAATTGCCATGCAAAATAAATGTAGAAAGAAACATGACCTAAAGCAGTGCTTTCACTATAGCAATTATGGTAAAATAGGAAGTAAATGAATAACATAAAAATTTTAACAGTGCCCTCAGAGATTGAGGCTTGCTACTTCCAGTCTAGTTAAAAATTTCACCAACAGAGCGTGTGCCACAGTACCCCTACATTAGCAGCTTACAAATTTCACGTACATAGCATGTGTCATGGAGTGACTGTCACAATGTGACACAACCAAAAGGATGGTTGGTCAGCTAACGGCACAACACACAATGGGGAGGAAGGCCTACCAATAGGGTATGAGGGATGGTCACCACCTGAGCTCAAACCTGAGCCTGTCCCTGCACTCCCCTAACGCCCTATGCAGGTCCTCCCCCCCTGCCGCCGTCAGGATACCTCGTCCCTAGTTCTCACTCATAACTGCCCTGGCTAGTGCACTGGCCGGCAAGGAGCACTAGCCTCACCTCTGCGGGTAATAAACACAGGGTGATGAGACAGACACCAAAGGGACAAGGTAACAAAAACTCCACACTTAGCTTTCTCTGATGCAAAGCACCGCACATCAGAATAAAGGCACCAGATAAGCAAACTCAGCAGAAGCACCACTGCACCCAGAGAGCTCCTTACTCAAGCTTGGTCACTATAGATTGCTCTAACACCGACAGTCAGCTGATGCATCAGGTGACCTTTTAAAGGATGGTGGGAGTGGCAATCACCTGCATCAGCTGACCCAGTAGAAATGCAGTAACACTGGATTGCCAGCTGGGGGAAAAACTGACTTTAACCCCTGATGGTCCAAAAGGAAAAAAGTTTTAATTTAGTGGAACCAGAGCTGCCACAAATCCAAAATTGGATTGTGACAGCATGTTTCCACATTTATCACACAGAAGATGATAATAAATTTCACTCACAGAGCATGTTTTCAAATTTTCCTGAGAAAGCGGATTAAAAATTTCACACCAAGACAATGGGTCACAGTACCCCCACAGCTCAAAAATGTCTGGTCCAGTAGCGTATGCTACAAATATCGCTGGTGAAAAGCAGGTAGTATGATCTTAGATCAAGCTACAGTTCCACAGCAAGGTTTGCCACTGGAAGTCAAGTTAAAAATTTCACCCACATAGTATGTTGTTGACACATTTACTCCACAGCTCCAAAATTTCACATCCAGTAACGTACAAACAGCCACCGATAAAAAGCTTGTAGTTCGATTCTGGATACAGCTAGAGGTTCACTGCAAGGCTTGCTACTGTCAGTCCCAACCCCTTTGCTTTTGGACACTTCCCAATGCTCTAGCCTTAGGGTCCCGGGGGGGCTGAAGTGTTTCCCTTGAAAAAAATATTGTTCAAATCAGGCAACCATGCCTGAATACTTCAGCTAGGGATAATGGAATTGTACTCTGTTTCTATTTTATTCTCTGTTCCAATTGGGGCCATGATTAAGAGGGGACACAGTGGATCACAAAGTGAAGGAACTACAACCACTTTCAGCCATCCTATCTCAAACTACCCACAGGCAGGATTGCAGAGAACACAGAGGACATCAAGTTTCTATTCTGGAGACGCAACCTGATAAACGTGTACCATATCCAAGAGAGGCAGCAGTCAAGCAAATTAACCACTTCTCAACTGAGTCAGCACCTCATATAGCAAGACAAAATAGCCATTCAGGACAATTTAGAAACTCTGTAATTGGAATGAGTAGTTAAATCCATGAATGGGTTTTAGGCCTGGCCAGAAAGGTAGAGTAAAATTAATTTTTAGGCACACTACTCGTACAGACATGGCTGCAGAGTACATAAAGGCTTTTGGGTACAGTACCCCCACAGAAGGTAAAAAAAAAAATTTCACCCACAGACCATGTTTCCACATTTATCCCACAGAAGCTGATAACAAATTGCACACCCTGACAATGGCCTACATTACCCCAACAAGCAAGGTTGCAGAGTACACACAGAGGCTTAAAGGCACATTATTCCCACATTTATGGGTGCAAGAATACAGAGTTTGCAAGAAATTAAACATCTTTTAATGAAAAGATTGTTCAAAAAGCAAACTGTGTGACAAAATATCTTTTTTTGTAAAAAAAAAAACTTGATGGTAATTGTAAATTTTTGAACAACCAAATTTCTACACCTGTGCCAGCAATTTTTTTTTTCTTAAGAACCAATGAAATTTCACAGCAGCCAAGTTTTAGAGTATATGTGTCAATAGTCCTTTTTTCAACAACCAAATTTCTACACCTGTACCAGACAAATTTTGTTTTTTATTTCAAACAAAAGAAAATTCATACAAACCAAGTTATACAGTATATGTGACAGAAAACAATTTTTGGAACAAAATATTTTAACTGTACTGTACTAGGACAAGCGGTTTTTAAATATTTTAACCCACTGTAATTTTACACAAAGCGTGCAATACTGTATGGATGCCTAAGGCCTCTTTCACACATCCGTTGTGCGC
>VIAB01010707.1:37296-51730 GCA_009801035.1 Oophaga pumilio | reverse complement strand
GTACACGGTATATTCAAAAAGGTGAACCTACATAAAAATTTAGTTTGTATAATATTAGGAATTAGTGAATCTGATCTGCCAAATTTTTAATTCAACAGATTCACGCTAATTAGACCACGAAATGTATTTGATGCAGATCAAATTCACATTATTATGCTCAGAGATGATTCCAGACCCCAGAACATAATAAACATAAGTAAAACAAAATAATACAAAATTTATATAACTGTCCTTCACCTGTACCGCCCTGAAGTCTGCTCTGATCCAGTTCAGACTCTTCTTATGTCCAGTGTGGTGTCTTCTTCTGGAGAGATTTGTAGGACTCTGGTCCAGTGGCCATTTCAGTAGTCCATGGCCGCAGAACCACCTCAGAATATGAAAGGTTTGCATGACTCTGAGCTTGCAGTTACAAACTATAGATTGTAATGCTGGACCAAGGTCCCAGGAATCTTTTCACTCTACTCTAATCAGTTTTTGCTATTGGACATGTTCTGCTGTTTCTGATATAGTACATGAAGAAACTATGAATGCCTGCATTAAAAACAACACCAAAAACACTTTTAAAAATAAAAACTCAGGAGATTTAGGAGTTCATTTACTATTCAAAAAAAGAAAAGGTAAAACTAAGTGAGAAGCATTCCCTACTGTCTTATTAAGGTACTACAAGCAAGGTTAATTTCAGTCAATTTTCCATATTCAATATTATATTCAAAAGGTGAATAAGGAAAATTAGGAAGGCCAGCATTTAAAAAGTGATAATCTATTCATAGCATAGGCAATTTGCCAATTAATGTTAGATTGATCAGGGGTTAACTCTTGACACTTCTCAATCAGCTGCTTAAAAGGCCTGTGGACTTCACATTGTTTCTTACTTACACATTATACTTTTATTGTAGCTGTGCTAGAAATTGCATCTTTGCCCCCAATCACATCAATTAATAAAATATATCCTCATCTACTTTGGTCCCATTGGTTCAAATTGTGTTACCTTTAGAACCAATTGACCAAGTGTGTTTAGATATAAATCTATTGGTAGTTAAGTGATGAAAGCCAATACAGAGGCACAGTTATAATGAAACTTACTATACAGGCATTAGAACTTTCAATAACAATGACATGTTAAAATTAATTGAGTATCTTATAAAGCTTTATTCACATCAACTTTTTAGTTCAATTGGATGCATGAAACAAGAATGTTCCCCAATTTACTTCCGACAGAAGGCTCTGATGTATGCCTCCATGTCATAAAGTAACATACTTCACCACTTTTTCATACATATCCAGTAGATTTGAACAAAAAAGATCTGAAGAGCCTTTTTCCTATGACAAAATTGGTAGTCCAGGACTGCCTGACCAGAGTCCAGAGACCTCCTCCTACCTGCCAGCCTCTTCCTATTAATAGGCTACAACCATGACATTGCCCCAGTCCTACTAATCAGAAGAAGCACTAAGGATTCCAGTTGCAGAAGGTTCTCAGGGCTCATGTCAGGCAGCTACAGACTTCCATCCAAAGAATCTTTTTACTGAACTCTAGCATATATATGATAATGGTATGTGGTCTAAATATATACATTAATTGTTTCAGAAGTGCGGTATATTATGTAGTGCTATGCAGTAAGGTTTGTCTTCCATACAAACAGTAGTAGCAGAAACTTAATAATTGGCGCAAATATGTAATAGCTTATAGTAATCCCTAGTACAATATAATACTTGTACCTTAGTATCTGCATTTTTATACATGTAGGTAAGATTTCTGGAGCAGCAGAACAAGATGTTGGAGATCAAGTGGGCTCTTCTACAAGAACAGAAAACAGCCCAGTGCCAGATTGAACCTCTGTTTGAGGCTTTTATTAGCAACCTCAGAAGACAACTGGAGAAACTGGAAAGTGAAAGTTCTCATCTAGAATCGGAAAGGAGAAACATGGAGGAAACAATGGAAGAATTTAAGAGAAAGTAAGAAAATAATTGTGTAAAATTATCTAGGATACATTTCATGCATAATTAATTACCATTGAAAATATGCTGACTTGTTTTTTTGGACAATCGTGTTTCGAGATCAGTATCACCTCCTTGAATACTGAAATGGCTTTGCCCGGGACTCACACATGGATGAGCTTTTCATGTAATAGGTTATAGGTATGAGATCAGTGGGGGTCTGTCACCCAGCACTCCCATCAGTCAGCAGATATCTGCCAGTGACCAGATGTACACAATGCACAGAGCAGAACACCACTACTCCAAATATTGTTTGGTAGTCATTGCCAAGTGCTGACATTTTACGTCCGTTCAAGGTCATCAGTTTATAAGTCCGAGACAAGCCTTTTAACTTCCTCTGTGGTGGTGCGTCAGAGAAATTTAGCTCCTACTGCCGCGTTTTCCTATAGAATTCATTGGCAGGTCCATCTTAACACATGCTCTGATATCATGAGTGGGATCTGAATTCTGTGACACATGCAGTGGTTTGCCCATTAAAATTCAATTGCAAGGAATAGGATATTCTCAAATAAAGAGATACAAGAAAGAAGAAAAAGGAACATGGCACTTGACCATGTAGAGGACACATGTACCTTCGGTTGTTTTAAGGCCAATATTGCATTTTAGCATGTAGAATGAAATTTGACTGTATGCAGTATGAATAATCATGACATGCCACACATAGGTACGAGGAAGAATTGAACATGCGCACAGCAGCGGAGAATGAGTTTGTCTTGCTAAAGAGGGTATGTATTAACGTCTCCGACTTCCATATCCAAGTAATAATATTAGTTGACACAAACTATCTACCAAATTACTGTATTTTTGTAGGATGTTGATGCTGCGTATATTACAAAAGCTGAACTGCAAGCTAAGGCCAACTCACTAACCGATGAGATAAACTTCTTGAAGACTCTCTATGATGCGGTAAAAATATTTGGTCCCTGTCGCATACCACCAATACTTTTAAGATACCTTACTTTACATGAGCCAATAGTAAAGTAAGACACTACTTTATTCTGATGATTTCTTACTTCTACAGGAGATCAGTCAGCTCCAAGCTCAGATCTCAGACACCTCAGTGGTTGTGTCCATGGACAACAGCCGAGACCTGGACATGGATAGCATCATAGCTGAGGTCAGAGCCCAATATGAGGAGATTGCCAACAGGAGCAGAGCTGAGGCCGAGGCCATGTACCAGTCAAGAGTGAGTCTTAGATCCAGATACTAAATATTCACAGCATTTTTTGACATTGAGCTTACTAGCTTTGTGTTTTACTGTATCAACAGTTTGATGAACTTTGTACAGCGGCAGGAAGAAATGGCAATAATCTAGAGAACAGTCGGAATGAGATCGCTGAACTTAACCAAGCAATTCAGAGACTCAAAGGAGAGATTGAATGTGCTAAATCCCAGGTAAGTAAAATCCAGCAAGGTACAACATGAATAAAAATTACATTTTGTCATTTTGTATATATATATATATACTGTAAATATATATATATGGAGATGATAAACTGTCCACCAGATTACACAGCAATCCCTGTTTACTTACAATTGCCCATTTTACCTTTGTACCCAATTAATTCTTCTCTTTTGTATTAGGTCTGTGGCATAATGTAATTAAAAACTGACTCGCTGAATCCTTGTAAGCTTTTTGTAGAAACAGGAGGTCAATTTTCCCTGCATGAATCATCACTGCAAATCTCCCTTGCAGGGGGAGGAGCATAGCAGCTGGATCAGGAGTTAAAAATCCTCCTGTTTCTACAAAGAGCAGAGAAAATAGAAGAATTTACTGTGTAGAAAGGCAAAATGAGCAATTGTAAGTGCATAGTGCTATATAATAGGATGACTGCAGTATATTAAGAGGATAAAACATTTGATGGGAGTGTTCCTTTGAAGAATTTCAGAAAGCTGTGAGAAACATATTTGACATATAGTACTTATTTGATCTGATCTATTAGCTTTCTCTCCGACTTGTTTGGATTAGTAAAAACTTCTTTTCCCCTTAAAATAACAATGGATCATCTGTTCCTATAAATCTGTCATTGTACTATTCCTCTGTTATTTCTTCTACTAATTTATAAATAAAATGACAACTGGGTGTTACTGTTTCTCTTGTCACAGGCATGTGTCCATATACTGTCTAATATTAGCAGCACTGATTGGTCAGAAAGAATGTGCACACACCCATCTGGTAAAACTCATTCATCAATGTATTCATTTGTTTCTAGCAGGAATAACAAAAGAAAGGCACAAAATAGAGTTAGCCTGGATTCAGATATAGACCATCCAACCTTACTGCCTCATAAAAACATATGTGGCTGTTATTTTGGGTCGGGATGCCTGCAGTTAGTCCAGATATTGCTGTTCAGATATAGACCATGAATAAAACTCCCATCCAAATTTGATTAATGCGAACATTTCTAGAGCAAAAGGTCTACATCGCTCTACAAAGGAGCTAAATCCTTTTGCCACTGTTCAGACATATTAGTTTATGAAAATCTTTGACTTAACATTCTAAGTACAGTGATAATGAATGTGTAATTTTAGAAGGCCACCTTGGAGAATCCTATCTAACAGGATCAGTTGCTCAGATTAGTGATGAAAGGGATGATAATAGTCTTGATTCCAGAATGCTCTAAAAATATCAAAAAATATTGTTTGCTAAAAAAATAAGTATCATGACAAACGGAGTTGGGTAACATACAGACATCGCGAGCCCTTGGCAGAGCACAAGTCACTGCAATAATTTTAGGCGAGGAGAAGCAGAGATGAGCAAATCAATTCAAAGCAAATGGAATTCACTACAAATTTCTACCTAAAATTCGGATTTGACAGAATTTCAAATTTTTGCAATGTGATTCACTTGAATAAAGCAAATTGGAGGCTGGATTCCATTTTGTTGGATTCTTTTTAAGTTAGTGATAGGGTTAAAAAATGAAAAAATATTAAACTTATCTTGCCTCCTTACGAGTCTTGCCATTAGATCACCTCCCCTAGTCCTACACTGGCTCCCTCTCTACAAACTTTAGTCTATTTCTCTTCAGCCTTTATTCTGTGGCACCTCCTAATCTAACAAGCCATCACAAGACTTAATGACGTACATTGCCTTATGTCATCATCATGTCTTGCGAGGCCTAGTCATTGCCAAGTACTGAACACTAAAGAGAAGTAGACCAAAACTGGATGAAGGGAGCCAGCAGAAGATCAGGTGGGGAGATGCGGTGATGGGACTGGTGAGGTGTTAAGTGAGTATAGCACTTTCTTATTTTTAATAAACGTCTTTTTATTTGCATTGAATAAATTTGATGTATATTGAATTTCTTGACCAATTTCAAATTCCAAATTGAATTTTGTCAGACTCACTCATCACACAAGAAGATCAATATTTGCAGAGCTCAAATTAAATTTAATATAATACTGTTTGATAAATTTATAGCGTGCTGCTCTGGAATCAGAAATCAGTCAGGCTGAGGAACGAGGTGAAGCAGCTGTCCAAGATGCAAAGGCTAAGCTGGTTGAACTGGAGACTGCTCTACAAATGGCCAAGCAGGATATGGCTCGCCAGCTGAGAGAATACCAGGAGCTCATGAATGTCAAGCTGGCCCTTGATATTGAAATCGCTACCTATAAGAAAATGCTGGAGGGAGAAGAGTGCAGGTGATTGCAGATTAAATAAATATCTAAAATATATATGTATTAGTATACAGCAATAGAACATACCAGTTTACATATTTTTTCTTTTTTCCAGATTGGCTTCTGACGGCTCAGTGAGCGTGTGTAAGTGAAATACCTTATTATTTAGAATCTACATTTTTAGGTCCAAGATAAATTGCGAAAGTGCAAGATTTCTGTTATTCTTCAGACTAACACATTTTCTCAATTCTAGCTGTCCTACACTCAAGCACAGGAGGGAAACACCATTCGGGAACATCTTCTCATGGTGGACATAATCATCATCACCGTCATCATCATAATGGTGGATTCAGTTCTGGCAGTGGAAGAAGTTATGGCCACTCATATACAAGCAAGCATCACTCCAGCTCCAGCAAACATCACTGCTGAATTGGAAAAAGCTGTCCCACTTTTACTGCAGTTTTGGGCTTGTACCTTTAACTTTCATTCATAATTGATCTTCATTTTGGTTGCTTAAGTATTTGTCTCCTCTCTTTTGAATTAGATTCATTTCTGTTACTCTAAATTTTTCAGTAATAAACTACTATTTGCATGGCACTAAAATTTTGACTCTTATCTAATTCAAATGTAATAAACTCATGCTACACTTTAAAGGTTGATAATATCTGTTGTGAAGAAATAAGGACCCCATACACATTGGATAGCTGTCAGCACTGTCAGCAAAACAATTGTTGTGCTAGCAGATATCTCTCTCCAGACCCTCATACACAGGAATGCTTAGCTCAGCTGGGCCCATGTGTTCTCTAGGAGACTCCTTTGGTAGCAGCTGATTTCTGTGCCAAACAAAAGCAACAACTGTTGAAATAGTCTCCTGAACCCAATGATGAAATCCTGCTAAAAATGGCCTTAAAGCAGCTCCCCAAGAATATAATAAAATGGCCCTGTCATGTAATTCAAATAGCAGCCTATCCTGATCACATGTCAGGATGGGTTGCAGTCTGAAGGTACATAGATCCCGAGACCTGTGTCTCAGCTGACAACTGAACTACATTGTAAGCATGCATACGCATACTGTAACTATAGGGAAGGAGCTGAGACAGGAGAGAAAATAAATCCTATTCTTGAATGAATAAGCACAAAAGTTTTTTTTCTCGACCTTCAGTACTCAGCTGGGAAAAAGATTTTTTTCTTCTCCTGTCACACACATCTTAGACAGCTCCTATATGTGTGCTTACGATACAGCTCTGGCACAATAGCGCTGGCAGCATTCGCTTTCACTATTTCATCCCTTACACTGGGCATAGCGACTACATGATAAAGAGCCACAAAAGGTCAAAATTATTTTAATTGGTTGCCTGTGTCTCTACATCCTACACTACTTGCTTTGTGCTTTTTACGCAATAAATGATTTGTAACTTTCAAATCTTTAAGAGTGCAGTGGATTATTTTAGTATATAATACAGCTCTGTCAGCTGAGACACAGGTCTCGGGAGCGGTATTCATTTAGACTGCAGCCCATCCTGACACATTTTCCTACATTCTTGGAGAATCCCTTTAAGAGCTGACAGTGACCACACCATTGGCAAACTAGCTACTAAAATATATAATCTAAGGAAGGAAATATGTACTATAAATATTCAATTCTATCAAAATAATTCAATTTTTATTTAAAAATATATCCATTCCTTGTAAATAACACATCAGCACATATCTTGGGCCTCATTTTAAACTTTCATGTGTGGTTACCATCAATTATTCCCCATTATTAGTGTTTGGCCATGTGACAGTGTGCCAAGGGGCTACAGACTACTGGCTATCATAAAAACAGCATGAATTTAAGGCTAAGATCACACGATGATTCTCTCATGCAAGAGAATCGGCTTGATTATGCTAATTATACTCATCTCAAACTCTGTCAGAGTTTTAAGTGAGAGTCATCTTAGTGTGATTTGATTCTCTTGCATGCGACAATCGTTACACAGGTGTGGAGCATACAGAGAAGTTCATTTTTTTCATCTTCTCCATTGTTTGAGACCATCGATGTCGGACTGCATTTGGATGATATCTGTGTGCAGTCCGATGATTCACATGCATGCATAGACTTGAATGGGTGCGCGTGCTCCAAATTCCCTTATCTATTCTATTATTTCTAAACACTGTTTTTCGGTGATTACTTTGTATCTCCGTTCATACTGCACCCACACACAAATGATACACGATTTGAAAGGTAAACTTGCCCACTTCAGCAAGAAAAGAGCCAAACAAACCACACATCCATGATTTTATCACTAAGTACAGTTTAAACATTCATTTTCATAAACCTGCAGAAAGAAACAGTGACCTGCAGGTGGCACCTCAACAGGAAGACATTTTTTGGTCTCTACTTATCAAACCAATTTATTGTATTACCAATCTACATATATATAAATACCCGTCTGTGTTCATCATCTCATGAAATACATTTACATTTGACCAGCTTGCTTTTTCTGAAATTGCCTGCACACCCGACGAGTCGACGACCAATTTCGCACGGGCCAAGCTAGTATAGAGAATTGTAAAGTACATAATTCATAGTTATAAAAGCGTACATTGTAAGTTTATACATAAAATTAGTTCAAAAGTAATGATGGGCGAGCACTTAAAATGCTCGGGTGCTCGTTGCTCAGGTCGAGCAAATTGGAATACTCGGGCACTCGGACAGAACAACGAGCCCAAGGTAAGTCTATGGGAGACCCCAGCATTTTTGCCGCGATCCCCCTGGGGGTCCTTTAAAGGTCTAAATGCGTCTGAAAATGATGGAAACACTGCTCAAATGACACAGGGACATCATGGGGATCGCCCCTGGAAGCATTCCTGACTCCTAGTTCACTGCTTTAAACAATGTTGTCAGAGTTTCATGCCATTTTTACCGGTGCACCAAAAAACATACCAAAACAAAACCAAAATGGATTTTGCAGGGAAATATGTTAAGGTACATCCTTTCCAGGTTAATGACTTGTATATAAGGCAAAATAATTAACCCCCGACCAAAATGTTCCTCCACCACTTGGGCTATGTTCAGACGCATCGTTTTTCAAGCGTTTTTCAACTTTAACATTGCTTTCAACCAAAACAAATGCATTCACTGGGAAATGTCATTGTAATATTTAACAACTCTAGCTGGCCATGTGGTGTGTGACACATCAGCAGACACATCTTGTTTCATTTATGAAGGAGGGACTCTTAAAGTCACAGAGCCTATTTTTACAGGGGCATCAGGCAGCATTAATCTGCTTAAAGGGCCATTATTAAACAGTGGGTCTCCTAAACTTTTATAGCCTATGCTGTGAGTGGATGGGCTGCCAAGAATTACGACGCACCCCAATACCCCATTCGCGAGATGTCCAGGAGGGCTTCCATAAAAAATGTTGCATTGAATGCAAGGCCTGCCCTGCTACCAAGTCATATGCACCCCAATAAGCCTTTGAACCCAGGTACTGGATGGGCTCAGGAAAATCCAGCTAACATTATTCATTTTGTAGTCCCATTCTGTTTACTTATGCATTGACTGCAAGGCCAGCTCTGCTACCAAGTCATATGCACCCCAATAAGCTCAATCCCCCCTTGGAAGAAACATGGAGGAGGGCCTTTTAACAGAGCATGAAACACGTTAACCCTGGTGATCTACTGGCAGCGGAGGATGAGACGTGTAGCAAGGCCTGATTAATTCTAGGCCCAATTTAAAGGAGCGGGTCTCCTACACTTGGAATGCCCATACTCTAAGTGTATGGGCTGGGAAACATTTTCCCCTGTGGGGTACACCTCAACCTTTTCCATAACAAGTATTTAACACCCAGCAAAAACACCCACACTTGTTAGGATTTTGACACTGGCTGTAGCAGCACGGAACACATTAACCCTGGTGATCTACTGGCAGCGGATGATGAGAGGTGGAGGAAGGCCTAATTAAAAACTAAGCCCAATTTAAAGGAGCGGGACTCCTACACTTGGAATGCAAATACACTAAGTGTATGGGCTGGCAAACATTTTCCCCTATGGGGTACACCTCAACCTTTTCCATAACAAGCATTTAACACAGAGCAAAAACACCCAACCTTGTTAGGATTTTGACACTGGTTGTAGCAACATTGAACACGTTAACCCTGGTGATCTACTGGCAGCAGATGATGAGACGTGTAGCAAGGCCTGATTAAAAACTAAGCCCAATTTAAAGGAGCGGGTCTCCTACACTTGGAAGGCCCATACACTAAGTGTATGGGCTGGCAAACATTTCCACTATGGGGTACACCTCAACCGTTTTCAGAACAAGTATTTTACGCACAGCCTACCCACCCATCCTTGTTAATAATGCGACACTGGCTGTAGCTGTATGGAACACATAAACCCTTTTGATCTAGTGGCGGTGAATGATGAAGCGTGGAGGAAGGCCTGATTAAAACATAGGCCCAATTTCAAGTAGCGTGTCTCCTAGACTTGGAATGCCAATAGACTTAGTGTATGGACTGGCAAACATTTCCCCAGTAGGGTACACCTCAACCGTTTTCAGAACAAGTTTTAATACACAGCCTACCCACCCACCTTTGTTAATAATGCAACACTGGGTGCAGCTGCACAGAACACGTAAACTCTTTTGTTCTAGTGGTGGTGGATAATGAAGCGTGGAGGAAGGCCTGATTAAAAAATAGGCCCAATTTCTAGTAGCGTGCCTCCTAGACTTGAAATTATTATTATAATTATTAATATTTATTTATATAGCACCATTGATTTCATGATGTTGTACATGAGAAATGCCCATACAGTTAGTGTATGGACTGGCAAACATTTCCCCATGGGGGTGTTTTTTGTATTTTGGTGACGGGCATCATAACACCCTTGCCAAAACATAGAGTGGCCGGAGCATGACTGAATACGTTCACCCTGGTGTTCAAGTGGTGATGGACGGTGAGGATGAGGAGAAGGAGGAGGAGAACACCAACTAGCCAAAAGCATGAAGCGTAAATCCATGTTTGGTTGTGAAGAGTTGCATGGGAATACACCTCCCAAAAAACAACTACATTGGACTTTAGGCTTCGCCGTCACCATTTGGTGGTGTCAAGAAGTCAGGCCCAATCCATCCCTTGTTCATTTTTATAAGTCAGCCAGTCTACATTTTCCATAGAAAGGTGAATGCGCTTATCTGTGATAATGCCACCAGCAGCACTAAAAACCCGCTCGGACAAAACGTTAGTTGCAGGGCAGGCAAGGACCTCCAAGGCATAGAGAGCCAGCTCATGCCACGTGTCCATCTTGGATACCCAATAATTAAAAGGCACAGATTAATCACGGAGGACATTGGTACGGTCAGCAAGGAACTCCCTCAGCATCTTAGAGAAGATTGCATTCCTTGTCAGATTACCCCGTGCTTCAGTGCATGGGCGACGGTAGGGTCTTAGAAAACTGTCCCAGAACTTTGCCAATGTTTCCCTGCCTCTGCTGGAGTGGACTTGTGTCTGTCTCGCCTGTCCTGCTTGGTTGGCCAACGAACTGTTATCTCTGCCGCCAGCGTTTTGAGATGGGAATTTTTTTAATAATTCTGCAACATTGGCCCTATGGTACTGCACCAGTTTGGTACACCTGTCTGCCTCTGGAACAAGAGATTGAAAGTTATCCATGTACCGTGGGTCTAAAAGTGTCACACTAGCCAGTAATGACTGGTACCCAATATTTTGACAATACGAGGGTCACGGGAAATGCATCGCAACATAAAGTCAGCCACGCGGGTCAGACAGGTAACAGGCAAGACTTCCGTGTCCTCACTAACAGGACGACAGACCAAGGTGTCCTCCTCCTCCTCTTCCTCTTCTTCCCTGTCCTCAGGCCATCCACGCTGAACAGACGGTATGACAGTTGTGGTTGTAGTCCCGTCCATAGCGCATGAAAGTAGCTCCAGTTCTTCCTTCTCCTCCTCTTCCTCATTGTCAACCAATCCAAGTTGGGATGACAAGAGGCAGGGCTGTGTATAATCACCCTGTATGGTTACTTGATCCATGTCCTCGTGGTCCGCCTGCAATGCCTCCTCTTTCATTGTGAGTAGAGAGATTTTCAGAATGCAGATGAGCGGGATGGTGACGCTAATTATGGAGTCATCGCCGCTCACCATCTTGGTGGACTGCTTAAAATTTTGGAGGATGCTACATATGTCTGACATCTATGTCCACTCCTGAGATCTTATGTGTGGAGTCAAACCTGACAAACGACGGCCTTGTTGATGCTGGTATTCAGCAACTGCCCGCTTCTGC
The DNA here is from genome assembly GCA_009801035.1 of Oophaga pumilio. Lineage (NCBI taxonomy): Eukaryota > Metazoa > Chordata > Amphibia > Anura > Dendrobatidae > Oophaga > Oophaga pumilio. The sequence goes on along the minus strand of VIAB01010707.1, from coordinate 39,839 downwards.
TCACAAATCCTTTCTAACATATGCAGTGTAGAGTTCCAATGCGCAGGGGAATCACACACCAGTCGGTGAGCCGGAATCTGCAATCGCTGCTGAAGCACGGCAAGGGCGGCTGAAGCTGTAGCTGACTTTCTAAAATGTGCACACAGGCAGCATACTTTAACCAGCAGATCCGGCAGCTCCGGATAGCTTTTTAGAAAATGTTGAACAACGAGGTTCAGCACATGGACCAGGCAGGGTACGTGTGTCAGTTCGCCTCGCCTCAAAGCCGCCACCAGATTCCTGTCATTGTCACACACAACGATGCCTGGCTGTAGATTTAGCGGTGTCAACTACACATCTGCCTGCTCTTTTAGAGCTGTCAACTCTTCAGCATTGTGCAGTTTGTCACCTAAGCAAATTAGATTCAGCACAGCTTGTTGCCGCTTTGATTTGGCAGTGCTGCAGTGCTTCCAGCTTGTGACTGATGTGCTCATTTCTGACATGGAGGCTGAAGAGGAGGAGGTGCAGGAGCTGTACACAGTGGGGGCAACCATGATTGATGTAGGGCCCTCAATCCTCTGGGAGGACGTGTTCCATCACAAGGTCTGACTGGGTCCCAGCTTACACTATGTTAACCCAGTGTGCCATCAGCGAGATATACCATCCCTGGCCACAAGCACTTGTCCACGTGTCCGTGGTAAGGTGTACTCTCCCAGTAACTGCCTTGTTGAGGGCACGAGTAATGTTGTGGGACACGTCCTTATATAATGCTGGGATGACACAGCAGGAGAAATAGTGGCGGCTGCGGACAGAGTACCTTGGGACGGCCACCGCCATCAGTTTGCAGAATGCTTCCATCTCCACGAGCCTAAAAGGCAACAATGCAAGCAGATGAAAAATATGAGAATGGAGTACTGTGGTTTTTGGGGCGTTGGCTGCGTATTTCAGCTTACGTTCCAATGACTGGTGTATGGACAACTGAAGGCTGCGCTGGGACAAGGACGTGGATGTGCTTGATGATGGTGCTATTTGACTGTGGGCAATGACAGATGCAGGGCAGGAGGCATCTTCGCATGCACCGTAGACAGGGGATTGGCTTGCACGCACAACAGTGCAAGAAGCAGTGGTGTCACCCACAGACACTGTTCCTGGAGCATGGGGTTGGGCCAACAAAGTGGGGTGCTTTGCTGCCATGCCCCTGATCATGCTGGTGGTGGTAAGGCTGGTAGTTTTGCTACCCTTGCTGATGCTGGAATGACAGGTGTTACAAATGGCCTGTTTGGGGTTATTGGCAGAGTCCTTAAAAAATAACCAGACTCGGAAAGGCCTAACAGTTGGATTGGCAACTTCTGTCAGGTTGGTGTTACTGGGAATGGTTGCACGCCTTCTGTCTGCAGACACCACACTGCTTCTTCCTGCCTGAAGTGATGTGATGTCTACCTCCCCCTGTGTGCTGCTGTCCTCACTCTACATGTCCTCCTGCCAGGTTGGGTCTGTTACTACATCATCCACCATCTCATCTTCCAATTCCCCACCGTGTTCCTCCTCCTGACTTTCCGGCAATTGTGACTCATCATCGTCCGCCTCTTGTGACCGTGGCTGCTCAAAGATTTGTGCATTGCTACATGGAATATCATCTTGCCCCGCTTTTAGTGGAGCGGGCGAGAGGCACGAATCTCCAAGTGAAAAACTGAACAGCTCTTCGGAGTGTCTGAGTGTGGGATCACTTGTCTCAGGGCACTCAGCATGGTGGGAGGAAGGAGAATCAGCGTAAGGAATATGCAGTCCAGATTCATGGCTACTGTGACTTGACCGTGTGGAAGACAGGGTGCTGGTGGTGGTGGATAAGTAACTGGAAGTATTATCCGCTATCCAACCAACAGCCTTTTCACACTGCTCAGGTTTCAATAGAGCTATCTTGCCGCGGTCCCCCAGGACTTCGGACAATAAGGTCCAAAGAGAAGATGTGGGTGTTTTCAGTGGGCCAATTTCAGCTTGCCAATGGCCTCGGCCTGCACCATCACCATGACGTCCACTTCCCCGTCCCTTGCCACGTGCCTTGCCCATTGTAAGTGGAATAGAATATTATACACGTTCACTAAAAAAAGGGTGATTTGGGAGTCAGCTTGTATGTGATAAGTGTGCTTGAAAACCACACTTTTACCTATCTGGACTTCAGGTAAAAATGTTTTTTGCCTTATCAGATTTAATAATTACGTTAAGACTGCAAAAAAAATAAACTGGCCAAACTTTGAGCATTCACAGATATGAGCTGGCAAGGTGATGCCACTACGACAAATGTGTGCCCTGTTTTTTTTATTTTTGGGCTAACTAGTGCTGTATAACAGTACTGTGACACCCAGGACAAAAAAAGAAAAATGCCGTAAACTAGCCAAATTTGAGCACACACAGATATGAGCTGCCACGGAGATATCACACTGAAAAATGTGTGGCCTGTATTTTTTTTTATTTCTTTTTCTAAATACTGCTGTATGTAAGTACAGTCACAGCCAGAATAAGAAAAGAAAACCACCTTAAACTGGCCAAACTTTGAGCATGCACAG
>VIAB01010706.1:69433-82524 GCA_009801035.1 Oophaga pumilio | reverse complement strand
AATATATAGATCACAGAGATGGATTGTGAAAAAAAATAAAAAAATACTGTTTACCTGTAAACGCTGACGATGCGAGGGAGGGCTCCCAGAACAAGAAGATGTGTCCTGCTGTGCTGCTGCTGTCGGCGTTGTCGGGTGGCCTCTGCTGTGGAATAAAGAGAAAAAAAGGCCATGAATATATTGATATTGCATGGCCATGGCTGAAAGAGGTTGTGTGTGATATTTACCGTCTGCTGTCTGCTGCTGTGGTCTCCTCAATGTCAGGCTCTATTTCTTCGGCTGGTGGTGGTGGTAGTGGTGCTGCTGCTGTCGGCGTTGTCGGGCGGCCTCTGCTGTGGAATAAAGAGAAAAAAAGGCCATGAATATATTGATATTGTATGGCCATGGCTGAAAGGGGTTGTGTGTGATATTTACCATCTGCAGTCTGCTGCTGTGGTCTCCTCAATGTCAGGCTCCATTTCTTCAGCTGGTGGTGGTGGTAGTGGTGCTGCTGCTGCTGTCGGCGTTGTCAGGCGGCCTCTGCTGTGGAAAAAAGAGAAAAAAAGGCCATGAATATATTGATATTGCATGCCATGGCTGAAAGGGGTTGTGTGTGATATTTACCGTCTGGCCTCTGCTCCCATACTCTCCATCATCAACCTCATTTGTTGGAGTCCTGGTGGTGTAGGTGCTGCTGGTGACGATGCTGCTGTTGGGCGGCTTGTGCTGTGGAATAAAGAGAAGAAAAGGCCATGAATATATTGATATTGCATGGCCCTGGCTGAAAGGGGTTGTCTGTGATATTTACCGTCTGCCTTCTGCTCCCGGCTGCATCATGGCCAAAATGTCTTGGGGTGGTGCTGGTGCTGGTCTGTTCTCCTCCTGTCCTCTCCTGTGGCTGGCTCCTGTCCTCTTGACTGGCTGCATGGTTATGGCTGAGGGTGGTCCCACTGGCATGGTTTATATATGTTTGCAGTGGGCTGGGCTACTGAGCATGCTCAGACAAAAAAAATCGGATCCGGCCACCGGATCCGGCTTTTTCCGGATCCGGCGCATTGTGGCGCTCATTGACTTTCATTGTAACAAAAAGCCGGAAGCAAAAAACTTTACAGTAGCCGTTTTTTCCAGACACCGGAATGAGACAATAAGCCGGATCCGGCAAAAACCTGACGCACCCTAAGGCCATGCGGCGCGATCCGGTGCTAATGTTAGTCAATGGGAAAAAACCGGATCCGGCATTACATTTCGCCGGATCCGGTTTTAAGAAAAAATGCCAGAACTCGCCTGACGGCGAAAACCTGATGTGTGAAAGAGGCTTAAGAGGAAAAAATGGACCACACAATTTGTTGTGCAATTTCTCCTGAGTATGTCCATATCCCATATGTGGTCGTAAACTATTGTTTGGGCGCACGGCAGGGCTTGGAAGGGAAGGAGCAGTATTAAAGTTTGAATTCGGGAGCACAATTTTGGCTGGAATAGATTGCGGACGTCATTTCACATTTGCAAAGCCCCGTAAATGTCAAAACAACAAACTCCCCACAAGTAACACAAATTTTGGAAACTTCACCCTTAAAATAATTATTCTATGGGTGAATTGAGAATTCTGAAGAAACAGATGCTACACAGAAGTGTAAAACATAGGGCTGTGAAATTGAAAAACTTTATTCATTATTTCCAAATAATGTTGCTTTAGCCACAACTTTTTCATTTGCACATGGGGTTAACCGAAGAAAAAATAATTTTGTAATGCAATTTATCTGAGTGTGCCACTAGTCCATATGTGGCCAGAAACTTCGGTTTAGGCACACAGCTTGGCTCAAAAAGGAAGGAGCCGCATTTTGGAGATTTAGCTGGGATTGTAACATAGTAACATAGTTAGCAAGGCCAAAAAAAGACATTTGTCCATCCAGTTCAGCCTGTATTCCGTCAGAATAAATCCAAAGATCTATGTCCTTCTAAAGAACCTAATAACTGTAAGATATAATATTGTTATGCTCCATACTATCTTCTCTTGTATTGACTGCTTTACAATTTTGTATCATCTGCAAATATCGATATTTTACTGTGTAAACCTTCTACCAGATCGTTAATAAATATGTTGAAGAGAATAGGTCCCAACACCGACCCCTGTGGTACCCCACTGGTCACAGCGACCCAGTTAAAGAATATACCATTTATAACCACCCTCTGCTTTCTATCACTAAGCCAGTTACTTACCCATTTACACACATTTTCCCCCAGATCCAGCATTCTCATTTTGTGTACCAACTTCTTGTGTGGATCGGTATCAAACGCTTTCGAAAAATCAATATATACCACGTCCAATGACTCACCTTGGTCCAGTCTATAGCTTACCTCTTCCATAAAAACTGATTAGATTGGTTTGAGAGAAGCGATTCCTCATAAACCCGTGCTGATATGGAGTTAAACAGTTATTCTCATTGAGATAATCCAGAATAACATCCCTCAGAAACCATTCAAATATTTTACCAACAATTGAGGTTAGACTTACTGGCCTATAATTTCCAAGTTCACTTTTAGAGCCCTTTTTGAATATTGGTACCACATTTGCTATGCGCCAGTCCTGTGGAACAGACCCTGTCGCTATAGAGTCCCTAAATATAAGAAATAATGGTTTGTCTATTACATTACTTAGTTCTCTTAGTACTCGTGGGTGCATGCCATCTGGACCCGGAGATTTATCTATTTTAATCTTTTCGCACCTCTTCTTAGGTTAGATTGGTGACCCTTAATATAGGGTTTTCTTTGCCTCTCGGCATTTCACCTAGCATTTTATTTCCCACCGTGAATACTGTGGAGAAGAAGGTGTTTAATATATTAGCTTTTTCCCTCATCATCTACAACCATTCTTCCCTCACAATTTTTTAAGGGGCCAGCACTTTCACTTTTGATTCTTTTACTATTGATATACAGCTCTGGCAAAAATTAAGAGACCACTTTCAAATGTTCAGTTTGTCTGACTTTTCTCTTTATAGGTATATTTTTGAGTAAAATGTAAATTGTTCTTTTAGTCTTTAAACTTCTGACATGTCTCCGAAATTCCAAGCAAAAAATTTTGTATTTTTTTGCTGACAAAGAAAAATGGTCAAAATTAAAACAATACTAATGTTTTAACTCAGGAAGAGTTCTGAAATAAATATTTTGTGGAATAACCATGATTTTTAAAAACAGCTTTCATGCATCTTGGCATGCTTGCCACCAGTCTTTCACACTGCTGCTGGTGCAAAAATTTAAGCAGTTCTTCTTTGTTTGATGGCTTGTGACTATCCATCTTCCTCTTGATTACATTACAGAGGTTTTCAATGGTGTTCAGGTCTGGAGAATGGGCTGCCCATGACAGGGTTTTGATGTGGTGGTCTCTTAATTTTTGCCAGAGCTGTAGTTGAAGAACAGTTTGGGATTAGATTTACTCTCTGTAGCAATGTGCTTCTCTGTTTCCTTTTTGGCAGCTTTAATTAGTTTTTTAGATAAAGTATTTTTCTCCCTATAGGTTTTTAGAGCTTCAACGGTGCCATCCTGCTTTAGTAGTTCAAATGCTTTCTTTTTACTTTTAATTGCCCCTCTTACTTCCTTGTTTAGCCACATTGGGTTTTTCCTATTTCATGTCCTTTTATTCCCAAAAGGTATATACCGCTTACAGTGCCTACTTAGTTCTTAAACATGGATTCTTGGATTCTGCACCAATTGTGAAAGATAATTTTTCTTAGTTATTAGCAGAAACCTGTTGCCTTTATGGGTTTCACAAGTCTCTGTTTCCCAGTTAATATCCGGGTAGTTAAAGTCCCTCATAACAAGGACCTCATTATGGGTTGCAGCTTCATCTATCTGCCTTAGTAGTAGACTCTCCATGATTTCTGTTATATTTGGGGGTTTGTAACAGACTCCAATGAGAATTTTACTATTTTTCCCTCCATGTATTTCGACCCATATGGACTCGACATCCTCATTCCCTTCTCTAATATCCTCTCTTAAAGTGGACTTTAGACAAGACTTTACATAGAGACAATCCCGTATTCCACTCCGATTTTTATGATCTTTTCTAAACAGACTGCAACCCTGTAAGTTAACTGCCCAGTCATAGCGTTCATCTACCAAAGTCTCGGTTATTCCCACTATGTCATAGGTACCTGTAGATATTTCTGCTTCTAGTTCTTCCATCTTGTTTGTCAGGCTTCCGACGTTAGCGAGCATGCAGTTTAGAGGATTTTGTTTTGTTCCAATCTCCTCCCTGTGGATTGTTTTAGAAATTTTCTTACCTCCCTTCCGAGTATGTTGTCTTGGGTCTTGTTTGCCGCACCTCATATCATTCATCAGTATATTTTCTGGCTTCATGTTCGTGTCTAACGTTTTTCTTCCCATCCCCTCTTCTTCTAGTTTAACGCCCTCCTGACGAGTGTAGCGAGTCTTCTGGCGAATGTGTGTTTCCCAGGTTTGTTGAGGTGTAGTCCGTCTCTGGCGAAGAGTCCGTCGTACAGGTAATTCACACCATTGTCCAGGAATCTGAATCCTTGTTGTCTGCACCATCGTCTTAGCCAGTTGTTCGCATCAAGGATCCTGTTCCATCTCCTGGTGCCATGCCCATCTACTGAAAGGATAGAAGAAAAAAATACCTGTGCATACAGTTCCTTTACTTTCTTCCCCAACTCTTCAAAGTCCTTGCAGATTGTTGGTAGGTACTTCCTTGCCGTGTCATTGGTGCCAACATGTATCAGAAGAAATGGGTGGACGTCCTTGGAACTGATGAGCTTTGGTATCCTATCGGTCACATCCTTGATCTTCGCACCTGGGAGGCAGCATAATTCTCTTGCGGTTATGACCAGTCTGCAGATGGCTGCTTCTGTTCCTTTCAGTAGTGAGTCTCTCACCACTACCACTCTTTTTTGCTTCTTGGCTGTACTTTCTGTTGTCACTTCTGGTGTTGCTGTGTGCCCTTTTCTTCTTTGCTTTCTGGTAGTGCCTCATCCTAGGTGTGCCATCTTCATCCTCCACAAGGCCTTGGTATCGGTTTCTCAGTTGTGTGGCTGGTGATGTCTCCATGGTCTCTTGCTTCTTTTGGTCACATGCTTCAACTCGTCTGCTTTTGGAGGTTCTGTGACAATTTCTTCACCTTCTGTAACCAGTAGAGATGCTTCTGTTCTGTCGAGGAAATCTTAATTTTCTTTGATGAGTTTCAAAGTTGCAATTCTTTCTTCCAGACCCCGCACCTTTTCTTCTAAAAGGGCCAGTCGTCTACACTTCTGGCAGGTGAAGTTGGATTCTTCTGGTCGATCTGTGAACATGTAGCACATTTTGCAGCTCACCATGTAGGTTGTCACATCTGCCATGTTGCTCCTAGATCCTGCTGACTTGTGTATATTCCTTCTTGTGTAATCTACTCAATCAGCCAAGCTTTCTTGCAATAACGTCCTAGAGGCGATGCTTTCCAAGCAGCTGGTCCCGACAGTACCCAACGATCTTCTTGATGATGGAGATTATTCGCTTTTCCCAGAAGGCACCTGGAATATGCAAATTGTCCTCAAGCTTCAATCCCTGGTTTGGCGATGCTTTCCAAGCAGCTGGTCCCGGCTGTACCCAACGATCTTCTTGCTGAGGGAGACTTCGCTTTTCCCAGAAGGCACCTTGAATATGCAAATTGTCCTCTTCAAGCTTCAATCCCTGGAATTGTTAGTTGATGTCATGTCACTTTAGCAGAGTCCTTTAGGTGCCTGAACAGCAAAACGTCCCCCAAAAACCTGTGATCTCATTTTACAAATGCACCCCTCAATGAGTTCAACTTGGGGTGCAGTGGGCATGTTACCACCACAGGTATTTCACAAAATTGTATACCATCAGGCTGTGAAGATAAAAAAAAATTACATGCTTTCCACTAAAATAGGTTTTAATTTTCACAAGGCATTAAACTGAGAAAATAGATGAGTTTTATTCTTCAGGTCAGTATAATTACAGCAATACCACATTTATATAGTTAGTTATGCTTTACTACTTTTGCAAACAGCATTTTGTTTTACAAAAAAATTGATTTTGCATCACTTTTTATTAAGCTGCAACTTTCTTCTTCTGTTTACAGAGCAGATTGCGGGCTTGTTTTTTGTGGGACAAGATGACATTTTCAGTGATACCATTCCTCTACATACAACTTTGAATGTATGTTGCGATAGGATGAAAATCCTTTTTGTTGTATTTTTTTTAGTGTTTACCATACAAGTTAGATAACATGACCATTTTATAGTTCAAGCCATAACAGAAGTAAATTGTCATTCTACAGCCGTGTTCCCAGAATATTTTTGGTACGTTTTTGATGTTGCAGATTCTCTTCAGCATTTCTGCTCCCATTAGTTAAATTAGTTTACTTGAAGTTTTTTTTTATTGTATTTTTGAGTATGGTTTTGACTGTGGTTTTTATCTCTCTTTAGCATGTCATGTTAATAAAGCTTCTTTTTTTTGGAAACTTCTTAATATTTGACAACATTTTACTGATTTAGTCATGTGTGAATTAGATGCCTGTTTAGTGCGTAAACAAATTAAAAATGCATACTGTATGTTCTGGGCACATTCGCGGCTTTCAGTGGGAATAGACGTACCCGACTAAGCTTCATTCCCCGATTGGCTAAAAGCATCTTTCTTATGCATGTAGCCTCAGCAAATACCTGCCATACGACACTGCCGGTTGCAGGAACACTCCTGGAAAGCATCATGACGAAAAAAGGGGAAAATAAAGAGACATAAAACCGCTCCATTTCGCATCTCCTCATGGGGCAGCATCAGAGTGGGACGCCAGTAATGGCCGCCACAGCTTCTTCACTTCTGGGACTGCAATCAGGCAACACCATTAACAGGGGCTCTGCATTGTGTCACCTTAAAGCACCAGACAATGTGTAAGAACCTGGAGGTCAATGGGATATGTACATGTTCTTGGGGCCGTATGCACTTTACTTGCATTCTGTAATAATGGTCACTGTCTTATTACCCCAGGAGACCCCCAGGTCTAAATATTGCTCTATGCACTTCACCATATATTTGTCTGAAGTTTTGGGTGCACATGTTGCTACCCACCTGATCTCAATCCTTGAGTATCTCTAGTACTTTATGCCAAATCTGATGACATGTAATTTTCAACTGTTGATGTTAATATAATTGTCTGTAATAAACTTATACAATTTTTATGATTGCTTTGGATAATTTTGCTCCAATATTTTTTCTATTATAACGCCATTAACAGGCAGCAAGGTCAGTCTGCATCTCTGCTTAAAAGCATGCAGGACATTTTTAAAATCAAGCTTTCTTCTGCTATGGAGTCCTTTACAGTCCAGATTGAGGATATAGCTCAGCATACTTCCAACCTGGAAAAAAATGGTTGATACAGCAGACGCCCTGGATGAGGATCAGGGATTACTTGTGCAGCACTCTGAACCTAATAACTCCCTTGAACTTAGATATGAGGACATGGAAAAAAGATGTAGAAGGGGTAATATGCATGTGAAAGGTCTGCCTGAGGCCATTCTTGATTTAAAAAACACTACAACTAATCTGTTTGTCTCTATTACCACAGACAGATCCTGCACTCCTCCGCATTACAGGGATCCATAGGGCCTTGAGAAGGCCCCGATCAAAAGGCCTCTCAAGAGAGGTTATACTAAAATTGCACCATGAGGACTCCAGAGACCTGATCTTATCTGCAGCCCTAGACAAACCAGAGTTGCCGGGACAACCACCTACTGTAAAGCTATTTGCAGACCTTTCATCTGCAAATCTCTTTAGACGCCGGTCATTGCGCCCAATTACTTTGGCTTTTAAAAGGGCACAGATCAAGAATAGGTGGGGATTTCCACTTGCTTTGTTTTTTTACCTATAACAGCACTTCATATATTATACGCAACCTGGAAGAAGAAAGGAAGATTGAATAAAAAGGTTTGCCCTATACTAGCAACCTTCAACGCACAGCCCACGTCCAACAACAGAATTGTTGGAAGATACTACAAGGAGGAATCGTACTTCATCTGTTACCTGATGTAGACTTTATAGTAGCTGGTAAAATGAGACATTATATGTAATATTCTTTTTGAATTTGTATCTTGATTGCATATAGGTTTACAGGCAGATACTATCATAAAGATTTGTTATTAGCCAATATGATGTGATAGATGTAACCAGCTATTAGACTATAATAATATTGCAGACTTAGACTGTTTAGCCCAGGGACTCTACATGTTGCCCACGCCCAGTGAGTTTAGGGAAGCCTTTTGCTATTATGAGACCTCCCCTCTCTGATCCAAAAGCGTCTAGTACCCTATTTGATAATATTTGTTGTTTCTATTTTCCTTTTCTCTCTCCTTTCCTTGTCAATTCCTCCATTATCCCTATTTTATGGCACATCTAAGGTATGCTTTCAAGTTTATTCTGCATACACACGAGTTTGTTTTATTGTTAAGAAAATGTATACGCATTATTTTGTTAACAAGATATATATCTGCTACCTTAAAGTGCTATAAGTATGTGTAAGGTTTTATCACATAATGTGCATTGATTTAATTTGACTCTAAAAAGGAAAAAGGCGTTTTTAGATTACTCTAAACACTCGCCCGATATACTATGTTTACAGGAGACTCATTTGTCGTTAATCTCATACCCCAAATACCCTAGGTTCTTCATAACGTTCCATTGTGGTATTCGCAGGTACGCTGGATGCAGTGACGAGTCGGAGACGGAGTAAGCTTTAACAGTATCTTTATAAGGGGGGGGGTTTGTATGAACAACAGGAAAAAGATTAGTTCTCCACACAGGAAAACCGTACACAATACACAATGCAACAAACTAACAAATACTCGGCGACTGTCAATGCCTCTAGGGCTGCGGTATGTCCGTCCAATGCCCTAAGGTTATAAACAACGGGTAACAGAGCGTCACTTAGCTTCTCGGATGTTCTGTAGAGTTGTGGTCCGGTGGACATTCGCCCGGCGTCTCAGTCGCTGGGCCCAGACGATGAGGAGCTGCCGTAAGCCTCGAGCGTTCCCACGCTCAGGCGCAGATGGGGCACAACAGGCCCTGGAGAAATCCTCCGGTGTAGAGTTCACCCCTCTAGGAGGCGGGATGGCGGCAGCTGTCGGGTATGTCGGATAGGCCACAGCCGCAGGCTGGAACGGGACCGTAGCAGCTGCAGGTGATGGGACACAGGCCGCAGCCGCGGGCTGGGGTGAGACAGTGGCGGTCGCGGCTGCAGGCGGGCAGGTAGTGAGTCAGAGAGCTGGAGGGCACCACTACTAGAGATCACCTAGTGCATGTCAAAATAGTATATGAACAAACATGGAGAAAAGTAGCATGAAAATAACAGTGATCACCACCAATATTAATATCAAATATGAACTTTATTGAAAACACACCACAACACTGCAAAAATTAAAAACACTTAAAATGGCATATAGCAAAAAAACACACATGGACCTATAAAAGGGTCATGACCCTGCCAACCCCCTGTAGAATTGCCATAAATGGATCACAGTGCCCCTAGTGACAGATGGAAAAAATACTAGCAAAATTAGCAAGTTAAAGGCAACAATTAAATCAATCCCAGGAGACAACTGCATGAAAATGAAAAGCACCCAGACACTCCCTAGGATCAGCAGATGCAACAAATATTCAATGAATCAAAATAATGTATATGGATAATAGAATGGACCTTTAAGTCAAGAGAATAGAAGAATTGCATACAACCTGAGTCTGCAATATTCAAGGGAGCCTATATGGAGCTGTGCCCACAAGGAGTGTCGGCGCTGTTAGGAGTACAGGGAAAAGGAGGAGGCAGGGGCACTAGGGTGCCCAACGCGTGTTGCCAGAAAAAAACTGGCTTCTTCAGGGGCAGTAACCACAGTGTGTGCAAGCATGTCTTAAATACCTGAATGATTAATGTTTGGCCGGAGAAACAGCTGGAGAAAGTGGGCGTCACAGGCGTACGAAGCATCCCAGATCAGAAGCGCACGCCGACAAGCTGCAGTGACAGGAAGTGGAAATGACGTGTGAGATAGAAATGTGCACGCGCCATGAGGATAAGTGGACTTCAGTGCGGGTATAGTAATACGGCCGACAAGAATGTCCACTGCGCAAGCGCCAATCCGCACCTGCGCATAGGCCAGAAAGGGAAAGATAGATTCTGCAGACAGCATTTGAGGCTGCTCTAATCCTAGGGAGCATATGCAATGTAACGCAGTCACATGAAATGGGGGCAGGGGGTTTCAAGAACTTAGAAGATGTTAGATGAAAGTACTTATGAATAAAAATGCATGGTGCTAATAGAAAAAAGAGTAATAAGATAATTAATGGTAAGTAATCTGTTAATGAATAAGACAGTATGTTAAAAAACCATGGTTTTTTGAAGGTGGATAGAAACTGGTTCATCCACTATGTTAGTATAGATGATGTGGTCACTCCCCCTATTGGTAAGTCAGACAATAGTCTCATGCAGCTGTCAGTGTTAGGCCTCTTTCACACATCCGTTTTTTTGTATCAGGCATGATCCGGCGTGTTGGAAAAAAAACGAATCCGGTACCGGATGCGTTTTTTTTACCATTGACTTTCATTAGCGCCGGATCGTGCCTGATGTCATTGCGTTGTTTCCGTTTTTGTCCGGATCCGGCGGAAATGTACATTCCGGCGGCCGGACAAAACGGTGCATGTAACGTTTTTTTTGTTTGCCGGAGCCGCCTGATATGCCTGAAGCGGCGCATCAGGCGGGCGGAAACAATAGAAGTCAATGGAACCGGATCAGAGTTTTGTGCAAGTGCAATCCGTCAAAAGTCTGATCCGGTTTCTGGAAACCGAGGTGGTCGACTACTACTACTACTACTACTACGACTACGACTACGACTACTACTACTACTACTACATTTTCCAGTGTCTCCGGGCATCCAAAACCCTCTTTTTCTGGGTTCAAAAGTTCATGTTGGATCCAACAAAAAAACAAATCCGTTGCATCAGTTTTTTTTATTTCAGTGCCGGATCCGTCCCTCCAGGTGTTCGACGGATCATGCCTGATACAAAAAAACGGATGTGTGAAAGAGGCCTTAGGCTACTTTTACACATCAGTTTTTTTACGTCAGGCGCGATCCAGCGTCGCGCCGGATGCGGCTATTTTATGAAAAACCTGATGCGCCGGCGCATCAGTTTCATCCGTTTTTTATCCGTTTTTTGACGAATTACGACGGATACGGTTTTCAAAACGCCCCTTTTGTTTCCAAACCTGATTGGCTACTGGAAACCTATATATATATACAGTGTTCCTACAGCCTATCTTTGACAGGTTGTAGAGGAGCAAGTGCAGGTTGGAGAGAAGAGCAAGTGACTGGTGAAGATGGATGTGATTATTGGGAATATTTTCAAGAATCTGGTGGATTTTACTGCGGAGGCGAATCGCTTGAAGATTATTGTTATGGAGAAGGAGAGAAAGATCGAGCAGCGCATTATGCGTCAGCGCCAGCGACGACGCCGTATGTGGATCCACCCCATCACAGCCCAGAGATTAACCCGTGGTGTGTATTCTACACTCAACATGGAGCTGTGACAAAATCCGGTTAAATTTTTTTCATATCTTCGGATGAAGAAAAAACTTTTGATTTCTTGGTGGAGCGGATTGAAGACCAGATCAGGACATGTGACACCTACTGCCGCTTCTCGATTTCTCCCGCGGAGCGTCTCATGGTCACTATAAGGTAAGCTATATGTATTGGATCTGCTTGCTTGAACACACTTGTATTGTTGTTATAATTTTTTATTACAGGAGAAAAAGGGAATCGAAGTAATACCAGTGCAATAAAAAATGGTCAAAAACTTGTGTGTGTTTATTTCATTCAAATGCGTTTTTTGTGTATCTCCAATTGTTATACCTGAGTTCTGCGATGTAATGCTGTGATTGAGCTAATTTTTTTTTTCTTTTTTGTTTACAGATTCCTTGCAAGTGGAGAATCGCTCTCCTCACTACATTTTCAGTTTAGACTTGGAATATCTACAATATCGGGCATCATCAAGCACACCTGCCGTGCACTGTGGGACTGTTTGGTCAGTGAATTTTTGCCTGAGCCGACTACAGAGAGGTGGATGCAAATTGCGGAGAACTTTCAACAGATCTGCCAGTTTCCTAATTGTCTTGGAGCTGTTGATGGGAAACATGTCCGGATTGTCAAGCCAGCGGGAACAGGATCAGAATATTTTAATTACAAAAAATATTTTTCTGTTGTCCTGATGGCCATCGCTGACGCAGAATACAATTTCATAGCTGTGGACATTGGGGCATATGGACGGTCAAATGATTCACAGGTCTTCAAACTCTCTGCGATGGGTCGTCGACTGTACTGGAACACCTTCCATTTCCCACCCCCTAGGCAGCTGCCTCAAACCTCTGGGCCACCTATGCCTTTCGTGTGTGTAGGTGATGAGGCATTCCAGCTCTCCGAACACCTCTTAAAGCCTTATGCCAGCAGAGGATTGACGAATACCAAACGTATTTTTAATTACCGGCTCACAAGAGCAAGAAGAATGGTGGAGTGCACTTTTGGAATCCTGACAGCAAAATGGCGTATTGACAGCCATAAATTTAAAGACTGACACTGTGGATGAAGTAATTAAAGCGTGCGTGGTCCTGCATAATTTTGTTATATGCAAAGAACAGATTACCATTGAGGACCACTCTCAAGAAACCACCTTACATGATTACCAGAACAATACCAATCGCAGTTCACTGGCTGTTTCAAGGATGAGGGACAGATTTGCAGAATATTTTATGTCACCAGAAGGAGTAGTAGACTGGCAGGATGACCGAATTTGAGAAATTGCTGATTACTGGAAACAAAGTCATGTACTGTAAAAATAAGTCTAACTTGTTTTTTTCTTTTTTTCTCTATGTTATGCTTGTGTTTTTTATACACTAAAAATATGTGTTGTTGTTACTGTGTTTTACCTTTTTACTGTATGTTATCTTTATTTTTACAGATGTAACCTTACATATGGTACCTTAGAAATAAACGACAGACAGAATTGTAATTAACCAATTCCAATTTTATTGATCATATTTTTTAAACCACTTTGTGAAATGTGAATTGAAAAAT
>VIAB01010706.1:18318-36955 GCA_009801035.1 Oophaga pumilio | reverse complement strand
GTGTCATTCTCAAAACTTTTGGCCATGACTGTACTTGTCTATATATGCCCCTTTTTCACATGTAAAGTGCCATGGAATAAATGGTGCTATAAAAATGAATAATAATAACCCTGGCTGACCAGCCTGACCAAAGAACTGAGACGGGCATCCAGGGTTGTTGAGTGGAGATGGAAGAGATCCGGTTCGGCTGAGCACTTTTTAACGCATACAAGCAGTCCTTCGCCAGCTTCAAGTCCATGCTCACTGCCGCAAAACAAAATTACTTCTCATCTTTCATATCCTCCCTGTCTTACAACCCTAAACAGCTTTTCAACACTTTCAATTCTCTCCTCCGTCCCCAGCACCTCCTCCCTCTCGTCTCATTTCTGCTGAAGATTTTGCCTCTTTCTTTAACCCCTTATTGCCAGATTACAGAATAGTACGTCATCTGGCAGTATCCCCCGCTTTGAGGTGGGCTCCGGCAGTGAGCCCACCTCAAAGCCACGACATGTCAGCTGTTATAAACAGCTGACATGTGCCCACAATAGGCGCAAGCGGAATCGCCATACGCCCGCGCCTATTAACTAGTTAAATCCCGCTGTCAAAGCTGACAGCGGGCATTTAACTAGCGCTTCCGTCCGCCGGGCCGGATATGAGCGCATCGCCGACCCGTCAGGTGATCAGGGGTCGGCGACGCGTTGCCTTGACAACCAGAGGTCTCAGAGACCTCTATGGTTGTTGCCGAAACATTGCTATGAGCGCCGCCCGGTGGTCGGCGCTCATAGCAATGCAGTATATCTGCTACATATGGGCGATCTGCTCATCGCCCATATGTAGTAGTGCCGATCGAGCCTCCTATGGAGGCTATTGAAGCATGCCAAAAGTAAAAGAAAAAAGTTTAAAAATTTAAAAAATAAAAAAACATAAAAGTTTAAATCACCCTCCTTTCGTCCCAATCAAAATAAAATAAATAAAAAAATCACACATACACATATTTGGCATCGCCGCGTTCAGAATTGCCCAATCTATCAATAAAAAAAGGATTAACCCGATCGCTAAACGGCGTAGCGAGAAAAAAAATCAAAACGCCAGAATTAAGTTTTCTTGGTCGCCACGACATTGTATTAAAATGCATTAACGGGCGATCAAAAGAACATCACTGCGCAAAAGTGGTGTCATTAAAAACATCAGCTCGGCACGCAAAAAATGAGCCCTCACCTGGCCCCAGATCACGAAAAATGGAGACACTACGGGTCTCGGAAAATGGCGCTTTTTTTTTTTTTTTTTGCAAACTTTGGAATTTTTTTTCACCACTTAGCTATAAGAGAACCTAGACATGTTTGGTGTCTATGAACTCGTAATGACCTGGATAATCATAATGGCAGGTTAGTTTTAGCATTTAGTGAACCTAGCAAAAAAGCCAAACAAAAAACAAGTGTGAGATTGCACTTTTTTTTGCAATTTCACCGCACTTGGAATTTTTTATTATTTTCGAGTACACTACATGGTAAAACCAATGGTGTTGTTCAAAAGTACAACTCGTCCCGCAAAAAATAAGCCCTCACATGGCCATATTGATGGAAAAATAAAAAAGTTATGGCTCTGGAAAGAAGGGGAGCGAAAACGCAATACTGAAAAAAGCTCCGGGGGTTAATCAGAAGATCGATAACATCAGATAAAGCTTTTGCCTGCAGCCCCCGATGCCCCTCCTCCTAACTGCTCAGCCCTGTTCTTCCAAAACCAGGTTCTCCACCATGACAGAAGATCAGCTCTCCACCCTTTTGTCAAGATCCCATCTCACCACTTGCACGCTTGACCAGCTTCTCCTCTATGCCTCAAAACTACTGGAACAGCATGTGCATCTTGAACTGTCCTCCCACCTCTCCTTCCTCTTTGACCGGTTACAATCTGGCTTCCGACCGCATCACTCAAGTAAAACTGCCCTAACTAAAGTCACCAATGACCTACTAACCACCAAGAGCAAGCAACACTACTCTGCCCTCCTCCTGGCCCTGTCTTCTGCCTTTGACACTGTGGACCATTCCCTCTTGTTACAGATTCTCTCATCTCTTAGCATCACAGATTTGGCCCTATCCTGGATCTCATTGTATCTAACAGACTGAACATTCAGTGTCTCCCTCTCCCACACCACCTCCTCACCTTGCTCCCTGTCAGTCAGTGTTCCCCAAGGCTCAGTTCTAGGATCCCTACTCTTCTCCATTTACACTTTCGGCCTGGGACAGCTCATAGAATCCCACAGTTTGCAGTATCATCTCTACGCCGATGACACGCAGATCTACCTATCTGGACCTGACATAACCTCCTTGCTGAACAAAATCTCACAATGTCTGTCCGCTATTTCATCTTTCTTTTCTGCTCGCTTTCTAAAACTGAACATGGACAAAACAGAATTCATCATCTTCCCCCCATCTTACTCCACCCCTCCACTGGACCTAACCATCAATGTCAATGGCTGCTCACTTTCCCCAGTCCCGCATGCTCGGTGCCTCGGGGTGATCCTCGACACTGCCCTCTCTTTCAAGCCACATATCCAAGCCTTTGCCTCCTCCTGCCAATTCCAACTCAAAAATATTTCCCGGTTCCGTACATTCCTTGACCATGGAACTGCAAAAACACTTGTGCACGCCCTCATCATCTCTCGCCTTGACTATTGCAACCTCCTACTCTCTGGCCTCCCCTCTAGCACTCTTGTACCACTCCAATCTATCCTAAACTCTGCTGCCCGACTAATCCACCTGTCTGCTCGTTAGTCCCCAGCCTCTCCTCTCTGCCAAGCCCTTCACTGGCTTTCTATTGTCCAGAGACTCCAGTTCAAACCCTAACTATGACATACAAAGCCATCCACAACCTGTCTCCTTCATACATCTGTGACATGGTCTCCCGGTACTTACCTACATGCAACCTTTCATCCTCTCATGATCTCCTTCTCTACTCCCCTCTTATCTCTTCTTCACACAACCACATACAATACTTCTCCGATGCTTCTCCCCCATACTCTGGAATTCTCTACCCCAACACATCAGACTTTCGCCTACCACGGAAACTTTCAAAAGGAACCTTAAGACCCATCTCTTCCGACAAGCTTACAACCTGCAGTGATCTTCAGTCTAATGAACCGCCACACGACCAGCTCTACCCTCTCCTAGTGTATCCTCACTCATCCCCTGTAGACTGTGAGCCCTTCGTGGGCAGGGTCCTCTCTCCCTCTGTACTTGTGTGCGCCTTGTATTGCTCATGTTTATTGTACTTGTCTATGTATGCACATGCAAAGCGCCATGGAATAAATGGCGCTATAAAAATGAATACTAATAATAATAATAATTCATCCTGACCAAGTAGGGTTGCTCCCTCATAGACAAGTCCCAGACAACATATGGGAGAATTTAAATATGATTCACTCAGCAAATCAAAACAAAACCTCCTAATGCTCCTAGCCCTAGATATAGAGAAGGCTTTTGATTCCATCTCCTGGCCTTTATTATTTGAAAATCTTTTGGCTTATGGCTTTCCACATGACCTGATAAATCTCTACAACTTTTATACAATTCTCCTACTGCCTATTTAAAATTACCCATCACAAAATCTCAACCCATTAAGGGTGCCCCTTATCGCTTGCCTTATTCGCATTGGTGATGGAGCCCTTAGCTGAAGCTATACAGACACACCCTGGTATTAGGAGATATAGTTTGGCTAATGATAAGGATGAGTACAAGGTGAGTTTGTTTGCAGACGACCTGCTGACTGTCTCACAACCTATCATATCATTACCTAACCTTTTTAAGATTATCCATTCTTTTGAGAGAATTTCTGGTCTAAAAATTAATGCAGAAAAGTCAGAAGCAATGTTCATTAATACACCTGCTTCGGCACAAGATCACTTTATTTCCCAATTCAAGTTCACCAAAAAATAGGGATTTTTGTGTACTCACTGTAAAATCCTTTCCTCCGAGACGCTCATCGAGGGACGCAGACCATGGATGTTATGCTGCTGCCACTAGGAGGACACTAAGCAAATACATAGAAAAGTTAACTCCTCCTCGTGCACTATACACCCTCTGCTGGCTCTATCCTGAACCAGTTTGGTGCTAAAGCATTAGGAGCTCACAGATAGCAAACAAAAAATGCAACATGTCAAAAGAACAAAGGACAGCCCCAAGCCAACAGGGTGGGTGCTGTGTCCCACAATGAGTGTCTGTGAGAAAAGGATTTTACGGTGAGGACATAAAAATCCCTATTTCTCCTTCGCCTCATTGGGGGACACAGACCATGGGACGTCCCAAAGCAGTCCATGGGTGGGAAACAGCATGACTGCTGAAACGTTATGTACCCAATGATTAATCTGGCATACAGATGCGCTACTGTTGATTGCGGAATTTGTCTGCCAAGTGCAGCATCTGAAGAGTCTTAAGAATTAATGTTGTAATGCTTAACTAACGTGAGAAAACTGGACCAAGTTTCAGCCTTGCAAACTTGCTGTACCGACGCCCGGAGCTGCATGGCCCAGGACGCCCCCACTGACCGAGTGGAGTTTACCTTGAGGTTCGCAGGGATAGGCGACCTCTGACACGGTAAGCTTCTTGAATTGGAGAGCGGATATATCTGGTTACTGTAGCTTTAAAAGCAGGTAGGCCTTTTCTGTGTCACTCTGGAAACATGAATAGGGAATCAGAGTTGCAGAAAGGCGGTATTCTGGAAATGTATTTCCTGAGTGCTCTCACCGAATCCAAAGTGTGGAGAGCCTTTTCAGTACGATGAACCGGAGCTAGGCAGAACGAGGGCAAGACTATGTTCTCATTGAGATGAAAAGAAGAAACGACCTTAGGCAAAAAGGCCAGAGAAGTCCTCAACACCACCTTGCCCTGTTGAAAAGACCAGAATGGAGGTTTGCAAGAGCAAGCTGTCAATTCAGAGATCCGAGTGATGGCTGTTACAGCCACAAGGGAACTTTCCAAGAAAGAATAGTGAGTGATGCGTCCTGTAGGAGTTCGGGCCTTTTGTAAGGCACCTGAGAGCAGATTAAGATCCGAAGGCTCCAAAGGCATCTTGTAGGGAGAAACAACGTGTGACACTCCCTGTATGAAGGTCTCAACCTGAGATTTGGAAGCTAGCTTTTGCTGGAACAGGACGGATAGGGCTGAAACTTGGCATTTGAGAAGACAGTGCCAGCGTTGAATCTAATCCTGCTTGGAGACAACTCCAAAATGGACAAAATAGAAAACACAAGTGATGAACATCCGTAGTTTTTTTTTTTTCCACCAAGAGAAAAAAAAAAGTCCTTCCAAATACGATGGTAAATACACATGGAGGAAGGTTTCCGAGTGTTGATCATGGGGGACGCTACTTGTAGCGAGAAACTAGTCTGGACTAGGAGCCAGGATTCAATGGCCTAGCCGTGAACCTCAGGACTCTCGAGTTCTGGCGGAAAATGGGCCCGAGAGAGGAGGTCAGGACAGTCCGGTAACCGTCAGGGAACGTCGGCGACTAGTTGCCCTAGTTCCGCGCACACGCTCGGCGTGGCCAGTCTGGTGCGATGAGAAACACAGGAATACATTCTGCCCTGATCTTTTGGATGATCCTTGGGATTAGCGGAAGCGGGCAAAAAAGAAGTGTAAGGGATGCGAAACTGATGTCACTGAAGCACCAGAGCATCTGCTCAGATGACTAATGGGTCTTGGGACCGAGTAACGAATGCCGGAACTTTGGCGATTAGCCTGAAGGCTATGAGATCTATATCCGGAGAACCCCAGTTAACAAGTGTGCAGAAAAACTTCCGGAGGAACAAACTACTTTCCCGAGGCCATACCTTGACGGCTGAGAAAAAAATGCCTCCCAATTCTCTACTTATGGGAAATGAACTGCCGAGATGACTAAATGGTGTGTCTCGGCCAACCGCAGAATGTGTGCTTCTTTGAGCATCGCTCTTCTGCTCCGTCTGGCCCCCCTGCCGATTAATGTACGCCACCACCATGGCATTGTCCGACTGGGTCCGAATGGGACGGCCGGATCTCAAGGATATTAATCGGGAGACGTGATTCCTGAATGGACCAGTGTCTCTGAGCCATGTGGAAATGGAAAATCGCACCCCAACCTAGGAGCCTGGCGTCTGTGGTCACTACCAGCCGGTGAGTTGGAAGGAACGACGTACGTAGACCCAGAGGGGACATTGACGTCCACCACCTGAGAGACTGCCTGATCCGGGAGGACTGTCGAAGCAGTGGCCCAGGGGGGCTGGATTTACGTCCTAAGCCGAAAGCGATGCATGCTGTAGAGGACGGCGATGGAGATGGGAAATGGTACTGGCTCGATCGACGACACCATTTTTCCCAGGACCTGCATGCTGAACCGCAGGGAGAGGGAGTGTGCAAAAGAAAACTTCCGGGCTCCCCGGAACAGCATCAAGATCTTTCCTGGAAGAATTACCAACCCTCGGGGAAGTGTCCAAGATCAACCCCTAAAAAAAGGGAAGATTTGCTGGGATGGGGAGGAGAGGATTTGTCTAGGTTCACTAGCCATCCGAGACGAGAGAGAAAGAGAGAGAGTCCACCGCAACACTGACACTCTCCGCAGTGGCCTGGGGGGAAGAACCCTTGATGAGGGGGTCGTCTAGGAAGGGTAGAATCACCACGCCCAGAGAGTGCAGAATTGACATGGCAGCCGCCATGACCCTGGTGAACACTCTGGGACAGCGGCAATGCTGAAGGGCAATGCCGTGAGCTGAAAAAGTCAGTCTCCGATAGACCTGAGAAGCTTGGAATGTGAAGATATGCGTCATTGATGTTGAAAGACGCGAGGTATTCTCGTTTCCAATGAGGTGAAAACAGAACGGAGGGAATCCATTCTGAAATTACGCACTTTGACAAACTTGTTTAACAGCTTCAGATCTAAGATGGGGCTCATGGTTCCGTCCTTCATTGGGACTACGAATAGGTTTGAGTAAAACACCTCTGAACCTTTCGGTGTGAGGACATGGGACGATGACTCCATTGTTGCGGAGAGCGTATATGGCTTGATAAAATGGAACTGCATGCGCCTCTGACATCGGAAGATGCGACTGGAAGAAAGTGATGGAGGGGGAGACGCGATTTCTATCTTGTATCCGGAGGACACCCGGTCTCTGACCCATTGGTCTTGAACGGGAAGAGTTACCCTTGGGTCCCGACCGGGAGGTCCTGTTTCTCCAAGAATGAGCGGCCGTGAAGAAATTTGTGAATCCCTATCCCAGAGCGGGGGACGGCCAGTTGCAGATGACCAACTGGAGGTAATGCAAAAAAGGCCGGCAGCAAATTTGGCATAGGTTCCAAAAAAAGGCCGACTGGGCCTTAGCTAACGGAGGAATTTGATTGTTCCTCCAGTAGGATCCAAGATAATTTGGTCCAATTTATCCCCAAACAAGTGCCTGCTCTGATAAGGCGGGGAGGTTAGAAATTTCTTGTAAGCGGAGTCTGTTCCCCACTCTAGGGGACATAGGGCTCTCCTGATGGTAACTGCAAGTGCGGCACAGTTAGCCGCAACTAGGGAGGCATGCACAACGAAAAACCCTGGCCAGGGCAATCTGGTAACAAGAGACTGAACGCATCAGGGGGTAGGTTAATGTCTCAAACAATCTTAGCTAGAGCCACTACACGGGCTACCATAGGTCTGGCCACCATGTGGCAGCAAAGGAGGGTACTGGCAGCCTCAAAGACTGACCAAGCAAGAGTGTTTATCTAGTGATCAGTGGGGTTTCTCATGGACGAGCCGTCAGGCAGAGACAGGAGAGATTTGGAAGTGAGCAGTGGTATAGGTGGATCCACTTCGGGGGGGGGTCAGTCTACTCCTTTCTTAGAGTAGCAATCATCCCGCCCTGTAAAAGGGTACCTGGCTTCCAGGGTTTATGCCCTGTGAACCGCTTGTCCGGGCAACTTCTAACAATGTCCCTAAAATCAGGGGGTTGGCCAAAACCTTGTGAGGACGTTCGGTGTGATCCGGGCTAGTACCGGGTGCTTAGTCTATGTTCAGAACTTTATTAACGGCATCAATGAGAGGATCTAGAGACTCCTGGTACTCTGGCGAGACCAGGTCAACAGCCACATCAGGCTCGTATTGAGAGACGAGTTTGCTGCACTCCCCTGGTGAGGGGAATCGTGAAGCAGAGTCTGAGGATGCTGAGGCACGAGAGTGTATGACAGGACGTTTCCTAGAAGATTGCCAATCTAATGCAGCTGAGAAACATAGAGACGCCCAACACTTGTTTAGAAAAAGTAGGCGGTAATGCAAACAAATAAGCCGCTGTAGCAATCAATATTCCACTCCATGTATAATATTAGAACAGGAGAACAAACGGAGTACTGGATTCAATATAATATGAAAAGTAACAAAATTTATTAATGAATATACAAAGATTAACAATAAAATTGGCTACATAGCCAGGTCACAGGACAGGCACAGGGGGGAAAAGACATTAGCCCCGTGCACACAAACATCCACAAATAGGATCACAATGCCAGTAACAACTAATGGTTGGTAAGTCCAAAAGGTAATGGTAAGTTATCTCCATGAGAACATAACCTCATTGTCAACAAATAAGACCCAGTGGGCACATAAAGAGTAGGAGAGGCTTACCAGGCGGTGTGTACGGCCCCTGAACAGAGGGTAAAACCCCGTCGCGTGTTTCGCGCTTTCACAGGGCGCTTTCTCAAGGGGATGAGGGATAAGGGGATATACAGGACCTTTTGTATCCATTGTGAGTGGTCACATGTGTGATCATGTGACTTAAATTAGCCAATGAACACCGTAACGTCGGCGCATGTGCTGTGCCACAGCCAGGTCCTCAGCAGTGGAACCAGGCGTCAGGCATCAGAGTGCAAGCGCAGGGAAGGGAGATCCCCGAGCGTGTGCCCGAGGTACAAAGACGTAGGGCTCCATGCGAGGCGCACATGGAGGGCACAGCGCGCATGCGCACAACCATGTGAGTATAATACAAGTGCTGATATGAAAAAATAATAATGTAATGCAAATGCAAGCATATATATATAGAATGTAGGATACAGAAGGGAGAAGATCCATGTTGTAATGTTATAACATGCGTCACTAACTATAAATGCATAATATCATTCTCAATTCTATTATAAATAACAAATGACACTTTATCCTATTGTGGTGCATAAACATAACATCAATATATAAATAGTCATATGGATAAACATCACACAATAGAAATGGAAGTTGGTCCAATCAAAAGAAGTCTCCCAATGGTCCACGGGACGGAAAATAAAAGATGTCAGAGATCACACGAACCATGATGACATTGAGTCCCGTCAAGTCATTGAAAATCCCCAAAGACCAAACAGAAATAAGACAATACACTAAAAATAAAAAAAAGTTAAAATCAAAGAATAATTATAATGAATGCAATAGAGACAAATTACACAAAGAATTATAGAAAGGAGGCAAAGCTCAAGGACTCATTAAGGCCTTTGGGAGTCATAGTGTCCAGGGTGACAATCCATTTGGCCTCCCTCTGGGCTAGCAGCTTTTTATAATTCCCAGCTCTAATCCCCAGATGGACACAGTCAATACCTCTAATCATAAATGTTTTTGTGTCACAGTCATGAAAAGTCCTGAAGTGGCGGGAGATAGTTTTAAGGGTAGAGGGATCGGCCACTGTCTTGGACGCCCCAATGTCCCACACATGCTCACGCACCCTCACACATAGTTCTCTAGACGTAAGACCAACGTATATCATGGAGCAACCACATGTGGCATAGTAGATAATATTGGTGCTACAACATGATGTACGTTGTCTAATCTGGAAATTTTTTGAGCCATCAGAGGATTGGAACGTCGAGCAGCGCAGGACATTTGAGCAGGCAAGACAGTGGCCGCAAGGGACAGATCCCACATTTGGGCCTCTGGTTCCAAAGGGGTTGGGAGACACTGGGACATAATGACTCCTCACCAGAAGGTCTCTAAGTTTTTTGGATCTCCTGGAGGTCATTAGTGGAAAGTCACCAATAACCGGACGCAAGGAAGGTTCAGCGCCAAGGACGGCCCAGTGTTTAACCAAAATCTCCCTCATATGGTCCCACTCGTGATTAAAGGTGGAAATAAAGCGAATGTTGTCACCACCATTACTCCTCCTCCCCTGCCCATGCCAGCGCGTGGATAAAGTAAATCTTTGCGTGCCGTATTTCTAGCCCTGTTGAAGCCCCTCCCTATACATCTGTTGCTGTAACCTCGACTCTGAAAACGGGCCCTCAAGTCATGGGCACGTCTATCAAAACTGTCATCTGTGGAACAGATTCGCCTCATCCTGAGGAATTGACCGACCGGGACGGCTCTAATGGTGGAAGGGTTGTGCGAAGATTTGGTGTGTAATAGCGCATTTACAGAAGTTGGTTTTCTGTATACGTCTGTCTGAATACCATGATTGTCATCAAGATACAGAGAGACGTCCAAAAAAAATCAATAGATTTAGAATCAAATTTATAGGTCAACTTAATTAAATTTGTTGATATTTAGCCACGTCATAAACTCCCCGAGCTGCTGCACAGTCCCATCTCAAAAAAATAAAATATCGTCAATATAGCGGTGCCAGCACAGCACATGGGAGGCAGCTGGCGCGCCCCCGTCGCCAAAAATGAATCTCTCCCAGGAACCCAGGAAGAGATTAGCATAAGAGGGCACACAGGCTGTGCCACACCACAGTAGATAAAAATGATCTTTAAATACAAAAAAATTATGAGTGAGAACAAACTGCAGCAGCTCAAGGAGTAATTCGCACAACGAGCCGTCGAGGTCGGACATCCCCAGGAAGAGGCGAACCGCATCCAAACCTAAAGTGTGGTCGATACAGGTGTATAGGGATTCGACGTCGGCAGTGACAAAAATGGTGTGATTATCCACAAGGACGCCATCGACCCGTGTGAGGACGTCCGTCGTGTCTTTGATGTAAGATGGTAATAATTTGACCAGCGGTCTCAAATAATAATCTAAAAATTTACAAACCGGGTCGCACAATCCCTCGATACCGGACACGATCGGACGCCCCTGGGGGGTCAACGGCGTCCTTGTGGATCTTGGGCAGGAGGTAGAAAGTAGGGGTTTTCAGGGCCCTGACCATCAACCCCTCAAATACAGCCTTACTGATGATATCCTCATCTACAGCACGAATGAGGATACGTTGGAGTGCAAGCGAAGAGGATGTAGGATTGTATGATAGTTTTTCATAAGTATGAGCATTCATCAAACGCTTCTCACTCATACATTGTAACAGGCCAGACCACGATATTCCCCCCCTTGTCAGTCGGCTTGAATACGACCCCCGGAATGGATTGTAATTCTGAAATAGCACGGCGTTGCCTAACAGTCAAATTATCGTGTTTACACCTAAAGGATAGTTTTTGAAAAAACGCTTTTCCGGGCAACTTCTATGCCTTTGAACAATGTCCCTAAATTCAGGGAGTTGGCCAAAACATTATGAGGACGTTCGGTGTGATCCGGGCTAGGACCGGGTGCTTCGTCTACTGTTGTGAATACTCTGGAGGCGACTTCTGAGCTGGAGCTCCCTCCAGTGGTTGCTTAGGGTAATGAACTTATTGCTGAATGGCATTCAGCTGGCTCTGAATGGTCTGATATAAGTGACCTGAACTCCCTTCAGCCTTGCCGGTAATCAATTGTTCTTCCTGGTCTTGCTTGGAGCTCAGCTTGCATTCCTTCTCTTTCAGATAAGTGATTTGCTGTTTTTTTTTTCCTTTGGTTGGATTTTCCTTGTTTGTTTGCTGCTTACAGTGGACTTCAGCCTAGTCCCCTTTTGGGGCCTGGCGCTGCAATTGTGCTCATTTTGTATTTGCACTTTAGCTCTGTTCCTTTGTCACTTTTTATTTGCTGAATTGCTGTGTGTTACACCAGAGATCTGATTTAGGTGGTAGAGATCGTGTGATCTCAGGTTTTTTGTTAATCAGAAGTGTTGGTATTTTTGTCAGGGTTTTTTTGGGTTGCAGTCAGAATTCTTTCCTATACTTTTCTATCTAGACAGATTGGGCCCCAGCGTTTGCTCATTCTATTTTCTGTCTGTGTCCGTATTTTCTTCTTGTCTAACCGCCATTACATGTTTGGGGGCTTCCTATTTCTTTGGGGGTTCTGCTACGGGACAAATAGCTTTTATCTTTCTGCCTTTAGGTGTAGCTATCTCTCCGGCTGTGACGAGGTGTCTAGGATCACCGTAGAGACGAGTTCGCTGCACACCCCTAGTGAGGGGAATCGTGAAGCAGAGTCTGAGGATGCTGAGGCACGAGAGTGTATGACAGGACATTTTCTAGAAGATTGCCAATCTACTGCAGCTGTCCGGCCCCTGCCTGAGGAAGACTCTCGTGAGGCGAAAGGATCTATAGCCTTGACCAGAGAGGCCATGTATTGTGCCAGAGACGTAGCCATTAGGGCGGACTAGGCCCACTAGGGTCCGCATTAGCAGGGGGCTCCTGTACGCATGGGAAGATGCAGGCTGCGCCAAACGCCTAACGGTGACTGCGTGGTAGTGTGGGCATTACATGCGGTACGATTGATCGCTGCACATTCGTGTTGGAGACATAGGGGGGTGCCGCGCTATGGCGAGCTTAGTGTGAGACATACTCCACTGTGTCTGATATATTGCATCTATCTTGATGCAGCTTAGAGGCTGCTGCAGGTTAAGGGGGGAAGCGCTGTGCACCAGCTTCCCAGGTCCTGAGTCTGTGCCCCACAGAAATAATCTGCGTTGTCGATGCCTGTAGTCACACTGCGCATGTGAGGTATGATTGCATCCCCCCGCCTGTATGACAGGTGCGGAAGAGGGGAGCCCAAGAAGACTGCGCTTCTCATTAGGAACGAGAAGCACCAGCCGAAGGCGGCGGAGACAGGGCCAGAGGGCAGGATGTGGCTACAGTGTTGCCCGCTCAGAGCAAGGCGTCTATGCAGTGGGCGAAGTCACCGGAAGGGCGGGGCATGGCCTATGCCGGTCCGAAGCCGGGGGCTAAAGTTTTGGCCGTGGTGGTGTCATGGTAACGGCCGCGGAGAGGGTAGTGCGACGGCGCCAGAGCAACGGCAATGGCGGAGACAGCATGGCGGTGCTGCAAATGCAGTTTTAGCCATTGGAGCCCATGACCCTCTGGGGGCCCGGACATGTAAAAGAACCATTAGAGGGCCCCTTTTTTTTCCCTTTGCCGACCGCAGGAGCTGCTGAGAAGGGATGCAGCAGAGCCAGGTGCATGAAGCAAGGCCGGGTGAGTCAGTGTAGTAGGCCCAGATTGTGCCACAGGCAGCATTCACCAGTGCCTGGTTGTGGGCCGCACAAATCCTCCTCAATCCACCTTCCCTTTGATAGGGAGGTGGAGAGGTCTCGTTCGCCTCCAGTCACCATCCACTTTCGGGCAGTGGTGGTGCAGTGGGGCAGCACGGACGCCGCATGGAGCCTCTGCATGTTACCTAAGGTAATTTTCTTGTCAGGATTGGTGAGGCAGGCTGGAATGTCCGGCTGAAGAACATGGCTCCAGAAGGGGGTACTTGGGGGCGACACCCCATGTTCCCGTCTGTTGGTGATGTGGGGAGAGCGGACCCATTGAAGGAATCCGTCACCCCTAAGGAGAGTCCAGGCTGGCGTTGAGGTTGCAGGAGGGGATACGGGGAGACGACACTCCGAGTGCCCGCCTGTTGATGATTTTGGGAGATCGGGACCTTGAAAGGCCCCGTCGCCCCTTGAATCCGTTGAAAAAAAGTTAAAAGGTAAAAAATTTAAAAATTAAAATAATAAAGTCGGGGTCTGAAGCCAGACCCTAGTGCCTCCTACACACTAAGCAAGAACTTGTTCAGGATAGAGCCAGCAGAGGGTGTATACTGTAGAAGGAGGAGTTAACTTTTCTATGTATTTGCTTAGTGTCCTCCTAGTGGCAGCAGCATAACACCCATGGTCTGTGTCCCCCAATGAGGTGAAGGAGAAAGAACATTATCTTATTAACTGATTTAGGCATCAACCTTACTGTTAACAGACCATCCCTATATAAGTGGAATTTTACCCCGCTGATTCAAAAGCTACATATGGATCTTACTAAATAGTCCAAATCATCATTGTCCTGGCTGGGATATATCTACTCTATAAAGATGGTAACACTCACGCGCTTTCTTTACTTATTCAATCCCGATATCTAGCACAGTATTTGCAAAAATCCGCTCCATGATCTCCAAATTTGTTTGGCAAGGAAAACGTTCTAGAATATCCATACGTATAATGTTTATTCATAGAAAGCTTGGGGGTCTATCACTTCGCAAAATCATGTGTAAAGAACCCCAAGAAAAAAATATAAAATTTAACCTTTATTGTTAATTTAAAACGGGAAAAAGACAAACACCACACATGTTAAAAAGTGCCCACTACATCCACCCTATTAATGTTCCCTAATCTGTTACCTGCCTTGCCGCGGAGGTTGGCACCCTAAGATAGCCCACACGAGATTGTCGCCCCCCGCTCAACGTAGGCTGACCCTGAGATCCTCCAATGCCCCTGCAGTAAGTGAGCCTTATATCTGACACAACATATGAAGATAGTCCCTTCAAAAGGTGGGAAAAATGGCAGTGTATAACTGTATATCAGGTTAGGGAATAGGATTAAAATTCAACGCTTGATATTTGTTAAATGTAAACAGAACATATGACCCCTCACATTAGTCTGAAGATTTTGCTGGTCCCTGCATATCAGCAAATCGACATCATATTGATGTCCCTATGATATCTGCATCTTGTTCTATGTGTCTATATTTATGATCAAGTTATCAGACACATGCTCTTAGGGTCACAGTAGGTTAGCCATCAAGGGGCAGAAGGCACCACGTGAAGTGTATATATAGAGTGTCGATTTGCTGATATGCAGGGACCAGTAAAATCTTCAGACTAATGTGAGGGGTCATAGGTTCTGTTTACATTTAACAAATATCAAGCATTGAATTTTAACCCTATTCCCTAACCGGATATACAGCTATACGCTGCCATTTTTCCAACCTTTTGAAGGGACTATCTTCATCTGTTGTGTCAGATATAAGGCTCACTTACTGCAGGGGCATTGGAGGATCCAAGGGTCAGCCTACGTTGAGCGGGAGCGCCAATCTCGTGTGGGCTATCATAGGGTGCCAACCTCCGCGGCAAGGCAGGTAACAGATTAGGGAACATTAATAGGGTGGATGTAGTGTGCACTTTTTAACATGTGTGGTGTTTGTCTTTTTCCCGTTTTAAATTAACAATTAAAGGTTAAATTTTATATTTTTTTCTTGGGGTTCTTTACACATGATTTTGCATTTTGAATACTCCATTTATCTTTGTATGATTTATTCTGGGTCTATCATTTCCCAACTTTTCCTTATATTACAAAGCAGCTCAATTAAAACAGTTTCTACAATCTCTAACACACCCAGATGGGTAAATTTAGAATCTTCATTAGTGGCGCCATTTTCTATTACTGAGCTCATTTGTTCAGCAAATCCGACATATACTAATATAGCGGGAATAGCTCCTTACACTCACTATTCCTTAACTTTTGGAAAAAATTAAGATTCCGATTTCAACTACAATGAAATGGCCTCTCCTATTTTCTTTATTTCACAATCCCTGGTTTAAAAGTTAAATCTTTCAAATGGTGGCTATTAGTGATGAGCGAGTATACTCGTTGCTTGGGTTTTCCCGAGCATGCTCGGGTGGTCTCCGAGTATTTGGAAGTGCTCGGACATTTAGTTTATGTCACGGCAGCTGCATGATTTGTGACTGCTACACAGCCTGAATACATGTGGGGATTCCCTAACAAACAGGCATTCCTCACATGATTTCAGGTTGTCTAGTAGCCGTAAATCATGCAGCTGCGGCGACAAACTAAATCTTGATGATTTTTGCAACTGCACTTAGGGACACTTTCAAAGTTTTCCCAATTTTTCGGACTGACTGACCTTCATTTCTTAAAGTAATGATGGCCACTCGTTTTTCTTAGCTGCTTTTTTCTTGCCATAATACAAATTCTAACAGTATTCAGTAGGACTATCAGCTGTGTATCCACCAGACTTCTGCACAACACAACTGATGGTCCCAACCCCATTTATAAGGCCAGAAATCCCACTTATTAAACCTGACAGGGCACACCTGTGAAGTGAAAACCATTCCCGGTGACTACCTCTTGAAGCGCATCAAGAGAATGCCAAGAGTGTGCAAAGCAGTAATCAAAGCAAAAGGTGGTTACTTTGAAGAACCTAGAATATAAGACATAATTTCAGTTGTTACACACTTTTTTGTTAAGTATATAATTCCACATGTGTTAATTCATAGTTTTGATGCCTTCAGTGTGAATGTACAATTTTCATAGTCATGAAAATACAGAAAATTCTTTAAATGAGAAGGTGTGTCCAAACTTTTGGTCTGTACTGTATATGCGGCTGTTAATTTTTGGTGCCATTCCCCTTCTCCGTCCATGTTCCCTACCTTTTACCCCTTCCCCTTTTCTCCTTTTTTCTGTACCCAACTGTTTAAATTGAAAACTTAATAAAA
Source organism: Oophaga pumilio (assembly GCA_009801035.1). NCBI lineage: Eukaryota > Metazoa > Chordata > Amphibia > Anura > Dendrobatidae > Oophaga > Oophaga pumilio. The sequence goes on along the minus strand of VIAB01010706.1, from coordinate 20,422 downwards.
ACCTTGAAACTAAAAATGCATGTGTTTTTTACCTGCAGATTTTGTTTTGCATCTAATGTAATTCTATGGAGAAAATCCACACATAAATCTCAGCGTACCCGCAGGAGAAAGTGATATATTGCAGATTTCAAAAACACACCATAAGTCACTACGTAAAAAATAAAACATTGGGCATGAGATTCATATAAATCCCATTCACTTCACTATAACTGGAAGACACTTTTTTTTTGCACCGAAAATATGCACCAAAAACTCATTGTGGGAACCTAAAAGGAGTATTCCCATCTCCAAGATCCTATGTAGTATGCGTTACAATGTTATTAGCAAACACCTCCAATTACAAATGTAGTAGTTTTTCTGATTTGCCATGTCTATTTCCTCATTTGACCACTGTTATAGTGACAGCTAGTTGCTAGTGGATGTAACCATGGATACCTAAGGTCCTGCAATACCTGCACATGAAGAACGAGACATAGGGAATCAGAAGAACTATACTACATTTCTAATTGGAGGTATTAGCTAATATTATTACACCTACTACATATTGGGATAGGATCTTGGAGACGGGAATACCTTTAACCTTACACTGACTTCTTACGGTAGCACCTAAAAAGCCATGGTATAAGGCAGACCAAAGGTCAATGTATGACCTACAGTTGGCATGACAACCATTAGCATCCTGCAATCTCAATGTGGCTGATGGGGTGAGAAAGGGAGCACCTTAACTCTCACAACCCTTTAAATGCTACTATCACTACTGATCACAGCATTTATTTGGTTAAAGAACCTGTCGGCTGTTACTGCAGGAGCTCCGCTGTCAGTTATAGCTGCAGCCACCACACAGTGTATAGGGGCGACACATGGACGCTACCATTGTGTACACAAAGGGGACAGCAGTTTGCAGGGGATCACTGTTGTACCATATGTGCTGGGTCAAAGCAGCTCTATTTGCAGGTGTACAGGAGAGTAGCAGACGGGTGACTATATGCATGTCTGTGGTGGATGATTAGCTGTGAATGGGAGGATTTTTACTATCTCCAACATCGGCGCAGAGGAGTGGGCAGGATTATGGGCATGGGGAGCAGTGTATATTCATTTTGCATTTACATATGCTTGACTAGGAGATGCACAGCTGTGAGTTTTCTGGTGTTTACAGCAAAAAAGTGGAGATGCTAGAATAATAAACATTACATATTCTGAAAGGTTTGCCCAAGCCCTAATTAAGGATACCAGCAGTACAGTGCTAAAAGAAAATCTCCTGACAGATTCCCTTTGAGCCAATATCCTGGCACAGGTTGTGCAGGCACAGCTCCTGTGCCCGTTTGATTAACATGACGTACTTGTATGTCACGTGTTGGGAAAGTCTTTCCCTCTATGACTTCTCAAAATGTTCTGTTCTCTGTGGGAGTGTGGTAGTTCTTATTGGTGTAAATCTCCTCCAGACTGAAGTCCTCTTTCGGCAACCGGACTCGTTTTGAGAGACCCAGCGGTGTCAGCTTCTCCTTCGGTCGCTGCGTCCACTTCCTTATCTGGGATGTTAGACACTTTGCTCTCTTTGGAAGACGATCGATTTTCTGGACTCTTGAAGGCAGAATCTGCTGATACCTGGTGCTCAACCCCACTGAGTTATATGTTGGGAAAGGTTTAAACAAGTTATCACCTATCCAAGAGGTAGCTCAGATATTGATCAGTGGGGGTTCGACTGCTGGATCCTGCACAGATAGGGCACTTTTATCAGCATTAGAACTGTGGAGCTGTGTATGCCCGACAACCCCTCCATTCATTCTCCATGGGGCTGCCGGAAAAAGCAAAGGGCAGTAGTTGGCAGCCCCGTAGGTAATGAGTGGAGCAGCAGTCAATCATGCACACTTCTGCGCCATACTAACAGGGATTATAGTGCCCCATTCGGCTGATCAGTGTCTGTCTCAGCAGTTGGACCTATACAAATTACTAAATTGGTACCTACCCGGTGAAGAGATGATAACTTATTTTCACTGGAACACCTCTTTAAGTCTCTGGTATTGTGTTACAAAGTAATGAATTATTGATTTTTATTTAGTAGAGTTAAGCCCCCGTCACACACAGCGATCTTGCTAGCGAGATC
>VIAB01010705.1:5876-38087 GCA_009801035.1 Oophaga pumilio | reverse complement strand
CTCCGCGTGGAGGGAAGGGGTGGGAACGGCTGACCTCCGCGTGGAGGGAAGAATGTCGGGCTGATAAAGGTTTTTTTGTGCATTTATGTATGTGAGGTTTGTAATTTATAAGGAGGGGGATGTATATATAATTTATGAGCCTGTACGTTAGGTAGCGCCACTTAACCCAACAGCAGAAGAGAAACTTACAGCGTACATGCAGAGTAGATCCACATACAAAGCTGAGGCACTTCAACAATGTTATTTTTTTTTTATTGAGGGTAACACTCCGCCTTATGGATGCCGCTCGCTGATGTAGAAGGTCTTACAGGCTAGGCAAACCGTTAACGGAGAGGAATGAAGTGGCGCTCACCAGGCAATTTATCCTTTCTTATTGCTTCTTACATGACTTGCAAAAATGTCACAAGGGTTGGGAAGTTGCAAAGAGACAAGCAATGCTCCCTGGGAAACAAGGTATGCAAATTAGCTCGTCTCCAGAAGGAAGAAAAATGTCTCGCTAGTGCTACCGATAGGTAGTTACCCTCAACCAGTAACCACTATATGGTTTAGTTAATATTCTCGGGACTGATTCATATAACCATAAATGATCCAACAAGGGGCAATATAGAGACAGATTTCTTACTTCTGTGTGAGAGCTCATTTGTATTATTGTATATTCTTCCTTGGTACTCCAGAGCTGTATGCACAATTCTGCATGATTAAGAGATCGATTTTCCCAGTATTATTTTGCTTGTTCATTGAATACGTATAGATTTCTACTATAGTCTGTCACATGCGAGCAGAATTATACCTCCCCACCCCCCCTTGCTAATCCACTCAACCAAGTAAAACTTGTCAGCTGTTTCCAGTAATAACCAACAGAATTGTGAATGCAGCTCTGGAGCATAATACAGTTTGTACTCTATTCACAAAGTTAGGCAGCAAGTTTTGCAGATTGTATTTGGGCACACACAGATCACGCGCAGGTGCGGCCTCCTCGCCTTTCCATGTGAGCGCGCAACGGGGTCCCGGTTCTCAAGGTAAAATGTGTGACCCAGCAGCGAAACACCTACCGGACATGGTGGTATTAACCGTTTGTGCCATAGATGTTCACACCCTTTAGTGACTGATGTCGTGGGCCTTGATTTGCACCATATATGATCCAGGGTCCCGCCATTTTCAGGAATTCTTGATAACTGGCACTTCCCTATCCTTTTGTAACACACACTTCTCTACCGGTGCGGGGGTTAAATATTTTATTTCTTTTTGGTATTTTGCCATTCTTCCGTTCTCTGGGCATTGATTTGACGTTTTGAGTGACTGTGAGTGTATAGATGTATATTACGGGCTGATTAGCCGAATACAGATGAGATGTATATATTTTAAAGTCTTTTTTTTTTTTAACATTTATTTATTAAAAGAAAAATTATGTTTTATTCTTTTCTCCCATTCAGGCTGCGTAGACACACGGTGGGTTTATTATTGCACTTTTGCAGCAAATAACTGTAATGTCTAGATATAGCCTCAGCTGGAGTTTTTAGGACAGGATATTCACATTGTAGATTTACTGCCATCTTCATTACATAACAGTCAAATTTCTTTTAAAGGGATTGTTCAGACTTAGAAAAAAACATGGCCGCTCTTTTCTTGAAGCAGCGCCACGGCTGTCCATGTGTTGAGTCTGCTATTGCAGCTGTTTTTGAAGCAAATTGGGCTGAGTTGCAATACTACATGTAGCCTGTGGGCAGGGTTGGCGCTGTTTTTTTTTTGTTTTTGTTTTTTTTCTTCAGAAAGCAGCAATGTTTTTCTAATCTTGTACAAGCCTTTTAATCTGCAAGGTCTTCTGTGTATGGTTTTGTGATACTGTCGTGTTAAAGGGGTATGCCAGTCTACAAAAACGACATTATTATTATTAGACCACCATAGTCTATAGATTTTCAGGACCCTCAGCTTGCGTCTACATTGGAAATTCCTCTGCAGCTGGACCAGGGTCCTGCATACTCAAATGCTGAGAAACAATGGACGCCTCTGGTGTTTACAAGGCCCCTGTCATGTCATGACATTGCTTTAGGCCTGATGTCGCGATAGCATTTTAAACAGTAGTGGTGCCCAGGATGCCGGCATTCAAGTGCCGGACAATGCTCACAAACCTTGGCTTCGCCTGCCGCGGGTGCTGACGTGGACATCTGACCGGGACTCTGCAAATCTTTCTGCTCAGCTCTAGTGAGAGCCTAAACCTAGAATCCCACCAATCGCCAGGATTGGGAGATGTCCCCTGTTCTTCTCTGGCCGAAAAACCATGGTCAGGAGGAGTTGAAAGAAGGATCTGGTCGTGCTGTTCTCCATAATTTATCTAGGATTACAACGTTTTTGCATAAAGAAGTAGCGGTACGGCTGTGTAGGCGCTTGTCTGCCCATGAAAACGATATATCTTATGTACAGATCCGATGTGCCAGTCATGAGAAATCTAGTGTAGAAGCTGTATGCAAATCCAGGGGGCGTGTCAGTACATTTACAGGAAGTAGTCAAAGTGCACTTCCTGCCCCATTTTCATGACTTCTACAAAGGATTTCTCCTGACTGGCACTTCGGATCTAAACAAAAAAAGTATCGTTTTTATTGGGGGTGATGCACCTATGCAGCTGTACCATTATTTCCATATGATGATAGATTCCCTTTAAATTCAGCATAGCCTGCAGGAAAACAAGGGACATAACTCCTGCTCCTGTCAGACCCACGCTGATTTCACAATTCTCACCATGGGAGATTAATTTTTGTAAACTGGGATACTCCTTTAAAGAATAGTCACTATTCTGTATAAACGCCACCCTGGATTCTTTCAGACCATGTCCCACTTTCCAAAATTTTTATCCAGTAGATATCTGTTGAGTGTAAAGTGTGTTAGGAGAATATTTCTAGGAAAAATTGATTTTCAAGAGAATAAAACCCTTTTTATTTATTTTTCCCCCTCAATAACAGCCCTATTCTTGCCCATCGAAATGGAACCAAGCTGTACTTCCATGTAAAAGAGTGGCGCTGGTCTTAGGGGGGTGGAAAAGCAGACCCTTCCCCCCCCCCTTGTTCCGATCTTATATTGAAGTCTTTGGGTTTTGCGGGTCCACGGCTGCGGACTGGAGATGGTAACTTTTGGTACTTGGGTTTTTTTTTTCCTGCAATACTATTGTGGGGTCTCGGCCTGTCGTGAATGAGCTTTATGTAGGACATTCTTAAGTTTTCTGTTATTTATACGTGTGCACGTGTTTACACACTGATTGCCGGGATTCTTTATTTAATTTATCTTATGAAGTGTATATTAAGTATCAGGGGGGAATGTGAGGGAAATAAATCCAATTTAACTTCCTTCTTGTGTCCTTTTTTTATCATTTTTGCTGTGATAAATGCTCACTTTTATGGATCATAATATCGTAAACGCAAATGAGCTAAGTGCTGAAAATTCCCCGTCGTATCCGAACTGTAACATGGGACTGAAAAGTACCAAGCAAGACATAACCATAACAAAGATAATTTATCATAAATTTATGGTAATTTTCTATCCAAGGACCACCCATGAGGAACAATTAAAAGGGAATTTATTCTTAAATGATACCCCACCTCCTTCGGTGCTTCCCCACCTTTCCCACTTTGACACGTAACCTCTTCTCCTATGGTCTGTTCTTCCTGGTCCCAGTCTTCGTCACGATGGAAATGACAGCTGATCGGTGGCGGTGCACCGACAACCCCTTAAATATTACCAATAAAAATGAAGCAAGACCGAGGGCTAAACCTGCGGCATAGAGATGGGTCGCAAATTTTATTTTGGTGCAGGGGCAATTCCACCTCGTTTTTTGGTTCATAGAAGATACTGACTAGTTGTATACTAATCTCTCCGGTGCCCCAGATAATACACACAAGGATTGGTCGTGGTCTACTCTTTCAGCCCCAAATTGAGGTTTTTATCAGGATTGTGAATAACAAAGTTGCCATTACTGTTGCCTTCTTTGTATCGTGTACTTAACCTTTGGGGCCTTGAAACAGCGCTCAATGAAGTCGACACTTTCTTCTGGATCACTTTCATCATGATTAAGGATGCTGCAACACCCGAAACGTGTAGATTCCAATGTCAGCCCTATTTTAAACGTGAAGTTTTACCGCATGTCCTCTTTGTTACATCCACGTGAACAAAGAAGATTGCTTCTTCGTTAGTCGGATTTTCTCTTACTTTCTTTGGATCACTTTCAAGATGTTTCTAGGAGGGTTGCAAACAACATGTCTTCAGGCTTGGCGCCTCTATTTGCTTCAGATGCGTCATGCCGATCAGTGTCATACTAATAGTTCAATGTATGTAGTAGAAAATGGTGGCTATTGTTAGGACCCTGAACGCAATGACAAACCATCAAATGGAGCCAGTAGGGAGACCCTCGCTTTCCTCTAACCACTTGGATGCAACGTTTAGCACTGAATCCAGAATCTGAGTTCTCTGATAATATTGCTACCTCCTACTCTCTGGCCTCCCCTCTAGCACTCTGGCACCACTGCAATCCTAAACTCTGCTGCCCGACTAATCCACCTATCTCCCCGTTATTCCCCAGCCTCTCCCCTATGCCAGGCTCTTCACTGGCTTTCTATTGTCCAGAGGCTCCAGTTCAAAACCCTAATTATGACCTACAAATCCATCCACAACCTGTCTCCTCCATACATCTGTGACATGGTCTCCCGGTATTTACCTACATGCAACCTACGATCCTCTCAGGATCTCCTTCTCTACTCCCCTCTTATCTCTTCTTCACACAACCGCATACAAGACTTCTCCCGTGCTTCCCCCATACTCTGGACCTCTCTACCCCAACACATCAGATGTTCACCTACCACTGAAACCTTCAAAAGGACCCTGAAGACCCACCTCTTCCGACAAGCCTATAACCTGCAGTGATCCTCAGTCTACTGAACCACCGCATGACCAGTTCTACCCTCTCCTAGTGTATCCTCACCCATCGCCTGTAGACTATGAACCCTCGCGGGCAGGGTCCTCTCTCCTTTTGTACTTGTGTGTGCCTTGTACTGCCCATGTTTATTGTACTTGTCTTTGTATGCCCCTTTTTCACATGCAAAGTGCCATGGAATAAATGGCGTTATAAAAATGAATAATAATAATCATAATACCAGTCATTAACTGATGCACCCTGGGACCATCTCTAATCGGAAGAATAACGAGACCCCAGGCTGATCTGCTCTTATATATTTTTGGTTAATGTGATTATTTTGTAGGATAATCACCGGACAGTCCATTTTAAAATACTCTATTACTGGGGAGTTTCCTCTTCATGACCTTCATTTATTAGTCAATCTGAAGCCACTACTGTGTAATACTTCATTTCTCCTTTGGGGGCACTGCAGGAAAACAAAACTCTTGCAAAAACCACTTGTCTTCCTTTTCTGGTATAGTCCAACATGATATATAGAAATATGGCCAAAAAGTTTTTTTTATGGTTTGCATAGCCATCCTCATTACATTCTTAACTCTCCTCCATTCATAAACTCGCAAAGCAAACACCCGAAACCTTTATCAGCAAGAAACTTCCCAGCCTCTTTGGTCATGGACATTGGACATGCTTTATTTTTCACACATACACAAAACAAGAGACAATGGCAGCACCAAAGGCCCAATGAGATGATCATTTTTGGAAAAAATTCAGGGACCATCTGATTTATCAGTTTGGGAAAACATTTCACACGTTCTCCTGGTTTTCATGGAGAGATTCCCCTCCCCCGGAAAAAAGAACACAATACAACTTGGTACAGAAAAATGGATGTTAATGTTTATTAGCACCGTTTCACTGGTTCAAGTACCATAATTAGCACCTCGGTACGACTGCTTCCTTCTCCTAGCACCACTTTTAGGATACCCATCTGGAGCCATGAACGTTAGGCATGAGGTAGTCAAAACCTATTAGAAGCCGCAGCTTTAAACTTCCTCCATGGTAGATATTGACAGGCCACAAAGATGCAAGCTTTCACGTTTTTTATTTCGATTTTTTGAAATTTTTTTTTTTATCTTACAAAAGCTGACATTTTGTTTTTAAATTTCACCACGACTTGATGTTACGATAGTGAAAGACTTCCGTATCCTCGTTTGGTACGTTTCAGATTTTATTTGCACGATGCTCCTTTTTTTAAAAAATAAAAAAAAGAAAATTTCTTCTCTTACCCAAAATTTACCCAGGTAGATGTTGGAAAAAAAAATAACAACCTAGAATTGGAAGGTGTCAGCTTCTAGAAAAGGGGCGAAGAGAGAGAACGCGTCCTAAGTTCGTTTTTTTTTAAAAAAAAAAACATTGTTCATTTATTTGAAACAGACTGGACCAATGTCTATTCCGAACTCTTGGTCGGCACCACCAATGTCCAAGGGTGCGATGTCCAGGATGGGTAAGCGCGATGGTTTGTTTGTTCTGTATTCGATGACTGTCTTGCCCCAATCTCCATTACGTGTCTGTAATAGAAGGATACAATTAATGAGTAGGTGCCCTCGTAAAAAAAAATTGGCTTCTCCAATAAAGCGTCAGTCTTCACTGCAATCGACGTTGCAAAAACTTTTATTTTTAAATGAAGATTATTTACTTTGAGTGTTCAACTCTGAAGATCATAGACATTAGATGGCAATGGTGGTCAATTTAAACCATTATAGGGTCTCCCAAGTGGATGTCTGCTCAATCTGAATGCCCAGCTTTTCTACTTTTTATCTTGTGTCCCCAGCCTCTCCAGGAGGTGGCCTTTTGTGCATGGTCGATTCTAATTAGGGCCTATTCACATGTCATAGTCAAGTTGCAGTTTTTGGAAATTGTGCAAAACTATAATGTGTCAAAATCTTAAAATTCGAGAAGGTAGTTTTTATTATTTTTCCCTAAAATGGATGGTGACTAGAGTTGAGCAATTAGATTCGCACGACCCTGGTCGTGGCCACATGGGTAGTCTGTGGCTGGTGGATAACAGCCTTGCAAACGTCCTACTACCGGCTGACATCCCCTGCCTATTAAGCTCCACAATGTCATTGCGTTACGGTGCTACGCGTGCACTGACGTTGTGTTAGGCCTGTTAAGAGGAAGAGGTGCCAGGGATGCCGAAAGGTAGGAGGTTCGCAGGACTCTGGTGTGAAAACTGGACTAGTCGTCTGAGAATCTTTTTTGCTAACTTCATTGCAAATTGTGGTTGCAGAGGGCGCACCAAGAATTCCACATGACCCTAGACTTGACGTTTACCCTCCACTCCAGTAAAAGTAAGGACATGTGGAGTTGGCATCCATTAAACATGGTTCCATCATGGAAATATCTAGTGCCACAATGGAGACTGACAAGAACTGTGTTTTACGACTGCTCTGTGGACTTACCGTGCAGCCGTCTTCAAGAACGCTGAAAGTGAATCTGCTGTTGCCCTCTGCTCTGAGTTCGACGTCGTTGGATCCTTGCAGAATGACGGCCTTTTTCAGGTTGCCTGTCTGACCATCCATGTAGGCAATGCTGTTCTTGCAGTGGTAGGTGATGTTCTGGGAGGCATGGTTTGCCAGCAGACGCATGAAGGCGAGTTGAGTGGCCATATCCTTGGGAGTGACACCTTCATCGTTGTATTCAAACTATTGAGGTAAGGAAATACGTTTGCACGTAAGTATAAAAATTCCTACATTCATGCATTATACAAAGACAGTAATGAATTGTGTCTTATAAATTGTTGGCCTTATGGTTGATCTGACTTCTGGAAACCCTCCAATCCTGAGAATGAAAGATGTGCCATGCTGGAACAGCCCGGTGAACTCTTCTAAGTTCTCCCTATGTAGCAGTGCTCCTAACCATCCGGCAGTGCAGAGTACTGCAGCCAACCCTATTCACTTGCATAGAGCTTCTCGGCACAATGGCCCCATGCTCCCACCTTTAGACCTTCATTGTTCCTGAGTATGAAGGACCGCATCCATTAAATGGGGCCAGTTCCAGTTTCTATTTGGCAAGTAGTGTTATTGGGGAGAGGAAACTTAGAAAGGGATGGGTGTAGGTCCCAAAACGCAAACCACCACCAGTCATGACATAATGGCATATACCCCTTTAAAATGGAATTACCCTGTGTGACCGTAACACATGCACTATTCACATTCACTCACGTAGGGTATATGGGAAAATATTTGGGGCTGTAAATAGCAGTTGTCTTGGCACCATATGGTAATTTTATGTGGGCTGCATTGCTTTTTGCCAGAGGTCCATTTTCTATAAAAGTAGCCCTTTGATCTGGGATTGTATCAAACGTTGCTGGAAATAGTCACCTGTGTGCCACCATTGATGGTTTCACCGAACCAGACGTGCTTCTTGTTGGATTTGTTGATGTACCAGTTCTTCTGTGGGATGCTGTCTGGGTTTGCATGGATGCAAGTCTCACCACTGGAGAAGTCACAGAATACTCTGATGGCATCGGAAGAGCAGCCTTGGTTGGGGTCAATCCAGTAGAATCCTGTGAAGTAGGAAAACATCAGCGGTCATTCATTCATTCATTTTTTTTTTTTTGGATGGCACCTTAATATTGTTTCTATTTTTGGGTTAATTTTTCTTGGATTTCTATTCGAAACTACCTAAGATGAAGTACCATCGATTCTATAAGGATACAACCCCTTTACATTGGTTAGTTGATAAATAGATTATTAGTGGAGGTTTGACCAATGGTATCCCCACCAATCCTGAAAACACGAGTTCTGTATCGATAACGTGAACAGACCAGTAATGAGCATGATTGACCAGCAATTCATTCACTGTCTTGTGGGCGGTGGTTACGCGTGCGCGCTAGTTCGCAAAGTCTGATCACGGGACCCTTGACCATACAGTGGATTCATCACCTATCCTGTTGGTGGGCAATACATTTTGTTGATGGGACAACCCTTTTAACCGCCAGATATGGGTGGATATTTAGTTGGAGCATTGGTTGAGCAAACAAGATGCTGAAGTTGCCAAGATAAGAAAAAGTACAAATGACAAGTCTGCCATGGACTCTCTTATGCTGCTACATACCGCTAGTCCAGTCGGGGTGGCTGAGTCTTAAGTCGCGGCAGGTACGGGCTGGGTTCTTTCTTGAGCCTTCTGGGGTCAGGATGGTTTCGATCTGGTTGTTCAGAGATTTCAAAGTAGCATCTACTTCGTAATCCTTAGGTCTGCGAACAGGTTGGTCAGCTCTGTAGAATTCACCTCCTTCATATCCACCACCAGATGGACCAGCGTGTCCAGGAGGACCAGGGGGACCAGGAGGACCCTATGTAATGTTAAAAGTAATCATTAGCCCAGGCTTTAAAATAGCAACATGCAAACTATATGTCTGATTAGTTTGTCCAAAGACTTGAAGCTCACAGGGTCGTCTTATTCCAGAACATCATAAGTGTGACTTTTTAAGACAGAAAAATTAAATTAAACTATTTACCATGGGACCGGCATAACCGGATGGACCACGGGGACCAACGGGACCAATGGCACCAGAATGTCCAGAACGACCCTCTTTGCCTGGAGGACCTGATGGACCAGCGGGCCCCTAAAATACCCCCAAAACAAAAATTAATATTAACAGTTCAAATAAAAAAAATAAATTGGTTTATTATTTATTGGGTTGAATTGAATTAAATTTACATACACGAGGGCCAACTGGACCCATAGAGCCTGCGGGACCAGTCTCTCCTGGAGTACCCTGAAGGCAAATGGTAAAAAGAAATATTAGACTTAACATACAAGGATGGTTGAAAATGGCATAATTTATAGTATATGGTACACGCATTACTCACATGGGGGCCGGGAAGACCTTGTAGACCGTTATGTCCTTTGCGTCCATCGAGACCTCTGCCTCCTCTCTCACCACCTTCACCCTTGTCACCACGAGGACCTTGAGGACCCTAATTAAAATAAATAATGTTGGTCAAGAACTAATGTTACCATCAGTTTTTATTGGACTGTGTAAAAAAGCCTGTAAATGAAAGAGCTCTGCATAGTTACAATGCTCATTAACGGGCCAAGATTGGCCTCGTCTAAATGCACTTTTGTCTCCAGCATTGCTCAACAATATGGGGAACCCCCATAGAAGAGAATGGAGGGAGCTGTGCTTTCAGTGCCAACCCTACATTTTGGGTCCCGTTCTTGAGAGCGTACCATTCTCATACCATGTGAATATGTAATAGATGTGTGAGATGGGAAATACCCCTTTAAAGGAGTTGTCCACTTGGAAAAAGATCTGAAGATTTCCCTAGCAATAAACCAAGCAGATGATGTCTTACTGTTGGGATCAATCTAAAGGAGAACCTGACACCAAGTGTTCAATATTTCTATAGCACCCCCACAGGGGAAATACAGTATTGCATGGCGTCCATTGAAATCTAGCTATTTCTATGCAAGACGTGGTCTTTTTGGATCTCAGAGAGAGGTAGTCGATATTTTTTAGCCACTCTCTGTTGGAGCTAGTGGTAGTGGATCCCATTTATTAACCCCAAATATTCAATTATATTTTCTGATTTTCGGTTTGGGCACCAATAAGGTGCCAATATAAAGTTAGAATATTTCTAGAATATTTAGATAAAAATTATACATACAGCAGGGCCTCTTGCACCAGAAGGACCGACAGAACCAGAAGGACCGGATGGACCCTAAAATGAAGAAACAGATTTCCAATTATTATATTAATACAATATATACTATATAATAATAATAAAAGCACACAAGTACGGTAATGGGTAGAACGAGTAGGAACCAACCAAGAATAACTGAAACATTCCAGATGAAAACAAAGATCTGACTACACATGGTTTATTTGTAGTCTGTTACTATGGAGACACATAGGTCAGCATAGAAGCTGTAAACACAAAATTGTAGATTTTCAATTAGGACTAAAGATGGATTAATTAGGTTAAATTCCATAAAATTAAAGGATACTTAACAGAAATGAGCAAAATGATTTGCAGCATCCTGATACCAGCACCACGTTGGTAGCCCATGGCTGCCAGACCAGAGCCCTGTGACTCTTCCTATCTACTAGCATCCCTGGTGCCATTTTTTGGGCAAACCTACAAATCAGAAGAGGTACCAAGGATACGGGCAGATTCGGAAGAGCTTTGCAGGGCTCTGGTTCGGTGACCGCTGGATCAAGGTACTGCAAATCTTTTTTCTCAACTTATAGTGTAAATACAATTAAGCTAAAAAGTGACCGTATTACAGATTTGTGACCAATTTCGGTGACTCCTATTCCATAAAGAAGCACGTGGTATTTTTTTTTTCCTCACTGACGTATCCAAAATCTGGGAGGAAAAAAATTGTGGCATGTTTCATGTTGCTCCATTATGGCGGTATTACTTGGTAGACACATAGAAGGGGAAAATACCCATCTATCCAGATGCACCATATGGCAGCACTAATCACATCAATATGAATATTGATACATCAGAAAGTTGCAATAGTACTTTGTAAATATTGTATATCCCCGTTTAATATATCTTGCCCAGATTATCTATCCTAAAAGTGGAAATTCATCAAGTTTCAACTTACAGATTCACCGCGGTTTCCAGATTTACCAGCAGGGCCAGTAGAACCGACGGACCCGGGAGCACCAGCAAGACCAGAGGGACCGGTATTACCAGGATAACCACGTTCTCCCTAAAACAAAAACACACATTTTTTTTAAAGAAGTTGCTCAACAGAGATATTAATATTCTACATCAAAGAAAGAAAAAAAAATAGTCCAAACTTACCTTGGCGCCGGGAAGACCATCGCGGCCGGGAGGTCCATCGTTACCGGGGTGACCCTAGAATAACAGAGGTGTTTAGTTTTTTGAGAAATGACTGTACAAAGGGAGCACAAGCTATGTTTTGGATTCCAGGACAGGTTGGATTTGGGTCTTAAGGATCTTTATAGGAAGAGGGATGTTGGAGTGGATCACAGCTGTGGGATAATTTTTGGACACATATTTGAAGTTGTTTTGTTACAGCTTCGATAAGAATGAGCCGTGAGATGGGAAATTATCGTGAAGCTCTATAATTGATTAGCTGACCACATCGGACTAATCCATCATCTGATATAATAAATCGATGAACATTAACATCCTTCCTAAATATAAAAAAAAATGTTAATATACTCACATCACGACCGGCTTCACCAGCATGGCCAACGGGACCAGGGGATCCAACATTACCAGGAGAACCACGAGAACCTGCAGGACCAGCAAGACCAGAAGGACCAGACTCGCCCTATGCAGGACAATAAAAAAAACAACAAATGCATCATTGAAGAATTTCTTAAATGCCTATGTGTATTATCTACTGGAACCGAGGGTAGCCTAAATTAATTTCACATCGCAGCAGAACCTTGAGCTGTTGTTTTGACTCTCCTCCATACTTTATACTACAGCTCTGCAAACTCTGTTTGGCTGCTGTGTGGGCTCACAAGCCCACCAGGAAGCCAGCGCAAAGAGTGATGATTTTTATTACATCTGTTTTCAGCTTTTTTACTGCGCTGTATTTAAGGGCCAGCTATTTTTATATTTTTATATGGATGGTCACTTGTTTTGTTTTTTCCTTTCAATTATTATCAAGATTATTCTCTACTTTTTATTTACTATATTATATTACTAGATCAGGGGGTATTTTATCTTCTATTTTAGGGTACTTACATTGGGACCAGGTCCACCAGGAAGACCGCGATCTCCTCTTGAACCGGGAAGACCAACAATACCAGGAGCACCAAGAATACCAGAGGGACCAGAAGCACCAGGTGCACCCTATGGTCACGGGAAAGAAGCGGAAAAACTCATAGTAAATGAGCAAAGGATACTGTAAAACCTCACAGGTCACTTTTTCAGAGCAGAAAGCGTTGCAGATCAAAGAAAACTGTCCGCGATTCATCTTTTGCGTATTTTTCTGAAAGTCACTTTTCTTTCTTTGTCTAGCATTCATTGCCTTTTTTCTTCGCCACAAAATTCATCAAAATGGTGCATGAAAATGTAAAAAATGCTCTTTATTTTTACCATTTTTAAAGTGAAAAAATATAAAATTTTGCAAGTAATTAGGCACATTTGTATGTGAAATAGGCAAAAAAAATTTACTCTAGAGAGAAACTAGAACACGTTTTGCACAAAAATGTTGCCATGTATAAAAAAAAAAATTGCAAATAATAAAAAATGCTTTTTAGTTTTACCTTCTTAAAGTAAAAAAGTTGCATTTTCCGTTAAAATTCAGCATGCAACTGTAACATTTGCATGCAAATATGCAAAAGAAATAAATAATAATAAAAAAAAATACTCCTAGCAAGAAATGGAGCACATTCGCCCAAAAATGCAACTAGTTAAAAAAGTGCAAATAATTCAACTGTATTGCAAAACCCAATGCCCATATGGGCGAAAAGAGAAAAAAAACTACCAAAAAAAACAAACAACTTGAAAACTTTATAGTTTAGATTAAAAAAAACAGCCTTAAAATGGAAAAAAACTGGGCAAAAATAAAATAGGTGCAAATGTAATAATGAATCGGGCCCTATATGTAGTTAAAGCTGAAACAAACAAAAAAAAGAAAAATCTGTATGGATAAAAAATAGAATTTTTAACTGCTTAGAAAATGATAGAAAAATATTTAGGCTTGAGAGTCCTCAGTGGTTGATACCTTTTAATGGCTAACTGAAAAGATGGTAACAAATTGCAAGCTTTCGAGACTACTCAGGTCTCTTCATCAGGCAAAGACTAATACAAAATCTGAAGAATCACATATTTATACACAAAACAGCACAGAAAAAATGCAATAGGTATATACACAAAACAGCACAGAAATTTTTTTTTTCTGTGCTGTTTTGTGTATAAATATGTGATTCTTCAGATGTTGTATTAGTCTTTGCCTGATGAAGAGACCTGAGTAGTCTCGAAAGCTTGCAATTTGTTACCATCTTTTCAGTTAGCCATTAAAAGGTATCAACCACTGAGGACTCTCAAGTCTAAATATTTTTCTATCTACTGGCTAACACGGTACGAAGATATACATCTTTACTGTAGAAAATGATTTGAAAAGTAAATATGTATTTCATGTGTTTAAAAAAAAACATTGATGAAGACCTGTAATCATCATCATCAATAATATTCTTGACAACCTGAGTCTTTAGGTTTTTGTTTTTTTTTACACTTTTTTATCATTGTAAAGTGTTTTGTTTTTTTATTAATAATTTATACTCACAGGGGCACCGGCTTCTCCAGAAGAACCTTTATCTCCAGCCAGACCTTGAGGGCCAAGATGACCTTGCTCACCAGGGCGACCAACCGGGCCACTGTCACCACGTGGACCTCTTGGACCATCTTTGCCAGGGAAACCAGTTGGGCCAGAAGGGCCAACGACACCCTACAAGGGGGGAAAAAACATCTTGTGTAAAGATATAGTGTGAAATATTATGTGTCATAGAGAATGCATCACAGTCTCGGAATGAAGGATGTTGAGTTGCAAATTTTGGAAAAATTGTACTTTCCTATTTTTCAACTTTTTTTTGTTTCTTTTTACCTTTCATTAAAAGTGGGCTATAAGCTGTTTTTAGGATCAGTGAATATATATGGAAACAGCCCAAAAACCTTTTATTTTGTGTTGGGACTCATCAAGAGTAACGTTCTTCTCTAAGAACCAAACGATGGTGGAATCTTCTAGATTTTCTATGTAAAATGCATTGATGTAACTGGTTACAACTATTACAACTTGTTTATGGTAATAAGCAATTAGCAAATTAATTGCCAATGAAATTAAAATTGCCAACTGAAAAGAAATTGCCGGTGCACTTACAGCGGGTCCGGGAGTACCGACTCTTCCAGCAGGGCCAGGGAATCCAGTTGCACCCTATAAATGGGATGTGATGTATAGTTAATGATTTTCTTCAAAAAGTTCACGGTAATCCTAATATTATGGTATTCACGCCGTTGACTTACAGAAGGACCAGCATCACCACGAGCACCAGTGGATCCAGCAGCTCCATTGGGACCCTGAGCAAACGACAAAAAAAGATTTTACTCAATTGATCTCTCTTGGGTCACCAAGCCACTATGGTTCGGGAAGCGGTCTAGCAGAGGTAACCGTATATTTACATGGTCTATAACCCATTATAATGCTCCGAACTTTACTATCCCTCAATGCTTTAAGAATATGTTACTTACGGCAGGTCCAACTGCACCAGCGGGACCGAGTTGGCCGGGAGAACCAAGTTCTCCTTTGGGTCCCTTAGGACCTCTCTCTCCTTTAACTCCAGCATGACCAGCAGCACCCTAGGGAATATAACGCAGCATTATATTAGTCCATTGTAATTAAAGTGACTAGAGTTAAAATCATTGCACGGCACTTTAAAAAGTCCAGTTACTTACAGGAGGTCCAGCAAAACCAGTAGGACCAGCAGGACCAGCTTCACCACGTTCACCCTGGATGGAGTAAAAGAAGAAAAATTGTCAGTCTGCTTTTTATTTTTCCTATTCCTGGGGTATGTAAATCAATTTATTATAACGGATATCACTTACAGGAGTACCACGGGGACCAGCATTACCAGAAGGACCGGCAGGTCCAGATTCACCCTAAAATAAACAAATAAATAAATAAACCAAATATTAAAGTCACAATAGAGGATAATTGTTGTGTAAAGCTATAGTGGAATGGATTCTTATATGACACCCGGATTACATCCTTACCCTGTCACCGGGACCTCCAGCTGGACCGGGGGCACCAGCAGCACCGGCAGGACCCTATACAGAGCAAAATAAGAAAACAATAGCAGAGCGATGGATCAGAAATAGATAGAAAATAGGAAAAAGTCATATCTGAATCCTCATTTCAGGTGTTCATGGTGTGAATTATGGCTAACCAGAAACCGGCGTACGACAACTATCATTGCAAAAACCAATCCACGCAATTTGAAGGTGGATTGTCAATGCTCACTCATATGTAAATGGACCTTTCTATTACATGGAAGTCTCTTAGGAAAGAAATTCCCAGCTGAGAGGTCTAGGATGTGTTATACTAATATGCCACAGAAATGCTCCTCCACTTCTGACCCAAACCTGATGATTAGTGTAGGGTAGTAAAATTGGAATAAGGCACCTATAAGACCATGTAAAGTGGTGACGGGATGCAATTAACATGATGTGGAGTTGTACATCTTAGGGTACATATACAGGAATGGGTACATATTACATAGTGTGGAGATAGGAAAGTGAACAACAGTTGTTGAAAACCTGTGATGGGATGCAAATAACAACGTAGAGTTGGAAAGGTGTAAATTCTACTCTACAGTAGATCAAATATTGAGAGTTGGGTATGGGTACATATCAGATATTAATACTGAAAGTGTGTTAGTTTACAGTTGAGTACGGGTACATATC
The DNA here is from genome assembly GCA_009801035.1 of Oophaga pumilio. Lineage (NCBI taxonomy): Eukaryota > Metazoa > Chordata > Amphibia > Anura > Dendrobatidae > Oophaga > Oophaga pumilio. The sequence goes on along the minus strand of VIAB01010705.1, from coordinate 21,728 downwards.
AGATATTGAGAGTTGGGTATAGATGAGTGTAGAGTTGGGTTGGGAACATATCAGATATTGAAAGTTGGGTACATATGAGTGTAGAGTTGGGTTTGAGTACATATAAGATATTAATACTGAAAATGTATTAGTGTAGAATTGGGTATAGGTACATATCATATATTGAGAGTTGGGTACATATGAGTGTAGAGTTGGGCTTGGATACATATCATATATTGAGAGTTGGGTAAATATCAGTTATTGAGAGTTGGGTACATATCAGATATTGAGAGTTGGGTACATATGAGTGTAGAGTTGGGCTTGGATACATATCATATATTGAGAGTTGGGTACATAACAGATATTGAGAGTTGGGTACATATCAGATATTGAGAGTTGGGTACATATGAGTGTAGAGTTGAGCTTAGATACATATCATATATTGAGAGATGGGTACATATCTGATATTGAGAGTTGGGTACATATCGGATAATGAGAGTTGGGTACATATGAGTGTAGAGTTGAGCTTGGATACATATCATATATTGAGAGTTGGGTACATATGAGTGTGGAGTTGGGCTTGAATACATATCAGATATTGAGAGTTGGGTACATATCAGATATTGAGAGTTGGGTACATATGAGTGTAGAGTTGAGCTTGGATACATATCATATATTGAGAGTTGGGTACATATCAGATATTGAGAGTTGGGTACATATGAGTGTTGAGTTGGGTTTGGGTACCCTTCAGATATTGAGAGTTAGGCATGTATTTGCATAGAGTTAGGTATGGGTCAGATATTGTACATTTAGGTACAGCACATATTAGCGCAGAGCTGTGATGAGGTGCATATGCTAGCATGCTACTGTAGAAAGTCTGAAAATAATACATATTGCAATGTAAGAGTATATACAATATATTTGGTAAGTGGTAAGGGGTTGGGAAGGGATCCATTCTAGAAAGGATACAGTTTGGAGAACTAAAATGAAAGATTACAGTGTACTCACACGAGCACCATCTCTTCCAGGGCTACCATAGTCTCCAGAGTTGCCAGAATCTCCCTGTGGATCAAAAAGTCATATTGAGTATTTTCCCCAGTCATGGTCATGATTGGGATCTATGAAATGGGCCAATATCAATATATCATTACTCCAAATTCTAGGTGTCATTCAATAAAGTTTTTTGTTTTAACACTTTACCTTTTCACCCTTGCCTCCTGGGACTCCAGCGGTACCTCTCTCTCCTGGGATTCCAGCAGGGCCTTGGGGTCCAAGAGCTCCGTTCAGACCAGCAGCACCAGGCTCTCCCTGTGTGAGTTACATCATTACAATGTAGAATCAATTATAAAATGTAAAACTACTGTGTTATTACTAGTATAGAACCCGTCATGGTCAGAGCATGACACTTGACCTATTATTTGGTATTTTCTCAACCCCTTTGTTATGCACACATTCCCTGACCTGGACCTATCACAATTTTTGATTTTCCCTTTATCAATAACTATTTATTTCAAACATAATAGTGTACTATATCTATAACCATACATCCAATGTATTCCTGATAAGTATAGAGATACAGGTATATCAGACAAAGAAAAATGTCGTCAATGTAACTTCACTAAACCATGAAAAATCTACAGTAGATGCCGTAATGATATTTGGGTAAATAATGTTTTTGCCACTAGGGAAATTTGTGATAAATATAATAATTTAAATCACTGACCACCTATGGTGACCATTGTAATTACTTTGCTTACTTCAAACACTGTGGTTGCAGGTGAATAACACAGCAATGGCCTATGATTACTGACACATCTTTAAAAATACGAGTACATATCACAAAATTGATCGTAGCAATAATGCAAGAACTAATTATATAATCCGAATTTTTGCTCCATCCCATGAGTACAAATGCTCTCTGTATGGCTATAGATAATGATAATTTTTCATCATGGACCATTCTCATGATTGAGAGATGTTTGTGTATTACTATGCTTGTGTCCTACAAAAAGTTGCATTTAAGAAATTTACTATTTCTAAATAATAATAATAGGAAAAAAATTTACTTTGCTTCCATCAGTTCCGGGGGCACCAGTAGGTCCACGGGGTCCAAGAGCTCCAAGTGGACCAAGGGCTCCACCCTCACCAGGGTTACCACGCTCACCCTAAAGAGCAATAATAGGACTAGCATTATGTACCATTGACATTTTTTACTGACTACTCAACACATGGAAAAGTTTTTCACAGAGACACACCATGGAGAAAGATGTAGGAAGGAGACCAGAATAATTTAATGTAATACTCACTCTTGTACCAGCAACACCAGCAGGGCCAAAATCACCAGGGGCACCCTAGAAAACATTATAAAAATATTAGATAACATTGGACAGATATTGACAATCAAGTCTTTCTTAGATGGAGTCAGTCTGATAAAGAGGGGTTTTCTTGTAGAATGCATTGGAGACACAAAAAGAAATTCTCCAAGACACTGCAACCCATAGTGAAAATACTATTGGTCATGGAGAGAACTATGTCATATCAGAAAACTTTTCTGAAGTCATTTGGTGACTGGATGACTCTAAATCCAACATCTACAACATGGAATATGCAGGTTCCCACCAGGTTTGCTTTGGTTTTCTACAGTTTTTCCCAAATTCCCCCCCAAAAATGGTTGGACAATTGGCTTCCTCTTAAATTAGCCCTAGTTTTTCTGCAAAGGTGGCTTAGATTGTGACATCCATTGAGGTCCTGGATCTGGACACTTCTTTGCAATATGGAAAATAATAATAAATATCTGAATAAGGTAACAAATGGGCAAGATTTTACCACCAAACCCATAACTGGTGTCTACTAGACTACTGCAAATTTATATTAATTGGCAACTTACTCTTTCACCGGGTTTGCCTACTTCTCCTGAAGGACCACCGGGACCTGGCAGACCCTATCATTACGGAATGAGCAATGGTTAATAATTGTACGCCTGGATTGAGAAACTATTCTTCATATTCTATTAAGATAATAATGAGAAGTTTTTACCTGGAAACCTGCAGCACCAGCTGGTCCTTGTTCACCCTTATCTCCTTGACCACCCTGAAGACCAAATATAGGAAATATGAGTTATCATAGACCTTTGTCAGGAAAGAAGTTTTGTTTTATGTTCTTTAAAGGAGGGTGCAAAAAAAGGTGTTAGAAAATGTAACTTACACCAAGACCTGCGGGACCTTGGGCACCATTGTTTCCATCGGGACCTGGGGCTCCCTAAAAACAAATAAATTGAAATTAAGGAAATCCAAAAACATTCACTGAATTTTACTGCCATTCTCAAAAATTGTGACTTGAGATCTATAGTTACTATAATTTAGATTGCACCAAAGGTAACTAGCAAGTGACTCTTCTGTCACCAGCTAATTATATTTTAAAGCAAAAATGTTTCACCAAGATGTAGCGTCTACTAAACGGAACTAAAGTCTACACTATGTCTACTAGGACTCTAGCTTTCAGTCTAAATACAACTTATTTGAAATCACTTTAGATATTGTACTTACTCTGTTTCCAGCGAGGCCTTGGCTTCCTTTTTCTCCGTTCTTTCCAGGCTCACCCTGGGTGGAGAAGATGCCACCATTAATGTCAGGTATGTTTATTTTTAATTAATTTACTCTCTCAATTACACTTAAGATTATAATTCAGTAATATACTCACATTTGGACCTTTGGGTCCAGGGAATCCAATGCTACCAGGTTCACCTCTGGGACCAGCGGGACCAGAAGCACCAGAGCGGCCTTCAATACCTTGGGGACCCTTAAACATAAGACAAACAGGTAAACGCAAAATAAAGCACAGGTTTAATAATATTAAAGGTCATCGTATTTTTGAGGGTGATGCACTCTACAAGATGCAGCCTCCACCTATGGTTACCCAACTACCCTTGACCAAGTATCAAAACCCTTACCAATAAAAATCCACTGAGAAACACCCTTACTTAGACGGCTTGTCCAGGATGAGAAGAACATTGCATCACAACCATCTATTGGTTATGTCTGATTTTGCAACTCGGATCAGGTGAAAATCAAACTATGTCCTAGTGTGATGCTACTTTTGGAGCAAAGCAGTCATCTTTTTCTAACCCTTGACAACCCCTTTAACAAAATCTTAATTGAGCTGAAACACATTGTAGACTAAGGTACAAAAATAGTCCAGGTGTTTCTCTCCTAAGACTTAGGATTGGGGGATATCTAGATATTATCCTCTAGAATATAAGGTCTTTAATCTGACCATCAAGGACAACATCTGCCAAGAGTTTGTATGTTCTCCCTGTGTTGTGGGAAGTTTCTTCCCACTGTCCAAAGAGATACTGAGAGGGAATATATATTATTAGCCCCAAAGGGGACAGAAATGATGATGTCTCTAATGCTGGGGCTGTATAAGAGACTAAACAAAATAAACTAAAATAGTACTAAACTTACAGCAAGACCTTCTTTGCCAGCAGGACCAGTGCTTCCCGAGAAACCAGGAAGACCCTAAAACAAGATTATCAATTAGTACGTACATAACACCTAAAATAATTATATTACAATTTTGGAAAAAACTTCCCATGGAACACGTAAGACAGATTTATAGATTGAGAAGAGATTAACTTACTCTTGCTCCAACAAGACCGGCTTCTCCAGGGCGTCCAGCATCTCCATTGGGACCTCTTACTCCAGGAGGACCAGAAGCACCACGATTACCAGCTGGGCCCTAAATGAAGTAAAAGGTATGGATTAAACTGGTTTGGAATAAAACGAAATGTTCGATAATTGGATATAACCTTGAAATTAACTTACAACGCCACCAGCTCTACCATCAGGTCCAGGCAGACCACGGGTTCCGGGAACACCCTAAAATAGATATGACACAAGTTAGGTTTTGTATGACTTTAGAAAAGTGCAGGACTATACAAGTTTTCTCTATAACTATCAGCTTAACGCTAATTCAGCCAACCACTTTTCCTCCAGACTTGCAATGTTAGTTGGGGGAGGGGAAAAAGCTTCATCTAAACTTTTTTCTGTCCCAACTAATCTGTAGAAAGAAAGAATTGGGCATGTTGAAAAAGTAGCACGCCCAATTCTTCATTTCAGCAATAATTGTCTTTAGGAAAAAGTAACAATCCCTTACACATAAATCAGTGGGTTTGATCAACTTTCATCTTATGTGTATGGACATCTTTTGGAGCTCTTCCTAGTGTGATAATCTGTAATACTGACCATTCTCACAGTAAGTATTTTGATCGTCCGGATGACCCTCACTGCTTTATTGGCAAAATTTGTGTGCATTATAAGTCTATCTCCGAGTATCGAAAGTAATCTGGATAAGTGCAATGATATATATGTATTACACAATAAAGGATGTCGTCTATGTAACGTCACTTAACCATGAAAAAATCCAGATATCACATCTGGACTCTAATATTTGGGGAAACGTATTCATTCTTAATAATTATTAATTGCAGATCATACTTACTCTAATTCCAGCATTTCCAGGGGGACCAGAAGATCCAGCCTCACCATTGGGTCCTCTCTTTCCTTCCTCTCCAGAAGGACCGGCAGGACCGGAAGCACCAGAACTACCCTGCATTAAAATACAAACTGTGATAACTAGAAAGAAAAAGCTAAAGAAGGGATTTATAACATTTTCCAGATCCGATTGGGAATGTATTTATTATAATTAGTCAACAAATTACTATAATAGACCCTAATGAGATTGCTGCTACTTACAGGTTCACCCTTTGCTCCGGTATCTCCTTTAGAACCAGCAACACCAGGATCTCCCTGTGATAAAAGAATTAACATGAGTATAGTGAAAGAACAGATGGACTGCGCTATCGGCCAATATGTACATACTGCCACTTACAGCAAGACCTCTTGCTCCAGAAGGTCCAGAAGGTCCAGATGGTCCAGGAACACCACGACCACCAGGCAGACCAGGAGCACCAGCTACACCAGGAAGACCCTGAAATGAAACAAAAGCATATTAATATTTGCATTTCGCCACATCATAATCCCTTCATCCTGCTCCCTACGTTGCATTGTTTATTTTTTGTCCACTAACATGGAAATCAATGGTGGCTCCTAAGAACCTAAGTTGGGAACCTTAAATATAGAAGCAAGAGTCCTACAGGGCAAAGTTGTAAGAAGACTAACAACACATGGACAACGCCTTTAACCAATACAATCCAGATATATACTTACAGCTGCGCCCTTTGCGCCGTTGACACCATTGTTACCAGGGTTGCCCTAAAAATTAATAAAATGTCATTAATAATGATGTACTCACCTATACATGATATCTTTCGCATGTACAAAGCAGGAAGTACTTACAGGTGGTCCAGCAGGGCCAACAGTACCAGGGGGTCCAGGTTCACCTCTTCCTCCAGCAGCACCAATTGGGCCAGTGTTACCAGAAGGTCCTAGTTCACCCTATTAAAAAATTAGAAGACAATTAAAAAGTTGTTCCAAGATCCCCTAAAAATATTTGTGGACTTCACAAAATACCCAACTTACCTTAGTACCAGGGGCACCGGGGAGACCGGGGGAGCCGCCTGAACCAATTGGGCCCTGAAAGAGATGAAACAGTTAAAAATCAGAAAAAAAGTCATATATTAGGGAAGAATCCAGCCAAGTGCTCGCCTAATAACTAGCAGAATTAAAAAAATATTAGCCCGTTTTATTGCTTATTCATTAATCCTAAGTCAATTGGAATTTTTGCATTTTTTAATTTTTTTGCTGTATATTGATATAAATATTTTTTATATTAGGGCATAACCCTAAAACCCCACACATAATGTGACACGTCTCCACTAATACTCATTAGCAAAGACATTTTAAATCCACGTCATACTTACAGCGGGTCCGACTGGGCCACTGCTACCGTCACTTCCACGGGCACCCTGTCGTAAAAAAAAAAGAGTCGTAAATAAGACATTAAGGAAAGTAGCAAATTGTGTGCACGTATTGAAGCTTCATCCATGACGTGTTACAAAGGTGTTCCTACCATCAAGGGTTAAATGCCGCTGCTACTAACCAATGTTACCTTATGTTAATATGATGCCAGCTGATCTGTCTGGATTGTTTGGGACTTTTCCAGGTTTTCAAAAACAATTCTGGAAAATTTTGGCAAAAGAGGATGGGTTTATGTAAACCCTGCCCAAAAATGGGCGTTCCTTGGGGGGCGGACTTAAACTTTATGGGGAGGAGGCAAGACAGGGGTTGGGGAGAGGCAAACACTCCCTTCGTCCGCCAAATGTCGATATACCTCTGATATAAAGTCCTAAAATCTGGTGTTGAAATATTCTGCTTTTATAGAAGACGATTAGTAACAATAATACAACTTATACTAATATTTTACAATATTTCGCTATCATCTTGTGTTATTAATTACTACAATTTAAGGTGATTATTTCAGTGATCGCTGACGAGGTCTTAATTTACTTACAGCAGGGCCGGAGGCTCCAATACGACCTCTCTCACCGGGGAGACCGCGAGAACCCTTTAATATGACAGGAAAACAAAAACACGTTATTGTATAAAATGTAAGATAATTTGGAAACAGCAAAAGGTAAATAAAAAACAATCTAGAATTATCATATTAGACATGATATAATTAGACAATACTAGGTTATGAGCATATTACTAAGTATAACTAAAACTGTTACATCATTAAAATAAGTAGTACAAAATATAGACTAGATATAACATGTAAGAAATGGTAAAAATATTTTAACAATATAGCAAGAAAACTAAAATAATAATAAAATCTAATAAAATCAATATAGAAGAGACAAAATATTAAAAAATAATAAAAGTCCAGAAAATAACATCATAATACAGTAGAACAAGAAAACATACTAATAATAATATCAATATAGTGATATAAAAATATTAATAAATATGAAACAAAAATAGTGAAAAATTGCATTATAATACAGTAAATGAATGAAATATAACAGCAAATAATTGTAATAATAATAGCAAATAATAAAAGAAAATAATAATAATTATAATAAAAGCAAAAACTATGTGAAAGTAAAACGTGTAATACTTACAGCCTGACCTGGGGATCCATTTTCACCATTAGCACCATTCTCACCCTATAGGGAAAAGTAAATATAAACATAAAATGTAATAACCAGCACTGATGTAAGTTTAGTGTAGTCGTAGTCAGGCCCCGCCCCCATACTATCTGTCACTGTGACATCACTTCCTGCCTTCCTGGAGTGACAGCTGCTTCCTAAAGCACCTTAGGGAACATTTTTATTAAAATAAATCTGCTTTCATCCAAATACAGAGCTGAACTGCAATACCAAAGTGATTAGAGTTAAGCTGCAGTACCAGACCCAACCTGTGAAAAAGGGTGGCACTATTTTTAATGCAGCCATTATTTTGCTAATCCTGTACAATTGTATAAATTTACTGAATAACACCCATATTATATAATTGTTTTATACCTTTTTTTACCTTTTTAATGCAGCAGGTCACGGTCCCTTTTACATCTCGATTCTAACATTTTTTTGTCTTTCTACTTCACATGTCATGAAATATACTCTTCCCACTAATTATATAACATCATATTTGGGTAGAGATTGCTATTAAATGTAAGGCCGGGTGTCTTGTTGATCATGAGAATAGATACCTTGATACCAGAGGCACCAGAAACTCCCTTCTGTCCATCGCTGCCAGTGTGTCCCTGAAATAAATCAAAAAGGGTCAATTTATCTGTCTGTCAAGCCAAAAAACGTTTCACCAAAATAATTGGTAGATTGTAGCCTTATATGCCGAGCATGGAAACAGGTTATGGTGAGGGCAAATGGGGCAACGTCCCACGGCCACTATCAATTGCAGAGATTCGGCAGCACAAAAAGTTTATCCTGAGCTCAGCTTGTGATCACGATCGGCCAACAGTGATCCCACCCAATCCCCAATACATATGCCCAATCTTGTGCCAAATTACTGCCAAGCACTTCTGGGGATGACTATGCCCTCTGAAAACAAGAGGGTGTAAAAATTCAACATGGCCGCTCTTCTCTCCTAAGACCCTTGGGGAGAGTAGGGAGGTCCCATCACTAACATTATATGGTCAACATTAACAGATTTGGTTGACCTAAGTCTAATATGTATGGGTGACCTTGGCGCTACCTACACCGGAACCAATTTGGCCAACATCATAGGTCAGTGATATCATATATTACTATGTATCAGAAATGTGATATCAAAATATATCACCGCCATCATTACAGGACTTTTTTCCACTCTTCTAAAAATGTGGAGGAGGCCCCCAATCTAAACTTTTGACCATAGTGCTCCATCATCATGCGTTATAATGCATAATGGAAGTGAGATCAGTCATGTAGGCTAGTGTGGCCACCATAAAATAAGAATGATACTTACTCTAATGCCTTTGAATCCAGGGAGACCAGGAGTTCCAGGGAAGCCACGGGTACCCTAAAAGATTATAATGGGCACATCATTGGATATACAAACTGAGATCTACATGAGCATGTGGCACAAATCTCGTTTCAATCATCTAGACATTTTATTTTAGGCTTAGGGCTTTCATGAATATCTGGATCGGAGGGTTGAATCTAATGAGCACTTTCAGGGCTCGGAGAACCTCCACCATTAATCCCATACTGGCTCCATTCAGAAGTACAAATGGACTATTTAATGGTTCACACCATGTATGATGGGTGGATAAATGGTAGGTTCTACAAAGCAAACTCTGATGGCTAAGATAGTTATGGATGAATAATACACCCCCTAAAACTTTGCAAGTACATCTGAAATTTCAGTTTTGGTTGAGGGTACATCATTGATTCTGTAAATCATAGGAATACATATCCAACACATACACAGAAGACAAAATCAGTAACCCATGATCTCATACCTGAGGACCGACTATGCCTCTCTCGCCAGGTCTTCCAGGTTTGCCGGCGTGACCCTGAAAATGCCAAGCAAAGTATGGTTTTAGTCAACACAAGCAAATGTTAACATATAATAACTTGGCATCTCACAGCTTCAGCCTTAGCACTTACATCTTCGCCAGGTTTTCCAGGGGGGCCAGCGGGGCCTCTGGAGCCCATGGGACCCTAAAAATACAAAAATGATGTGATGTTAATGGGTGCATTTTTTTCTAACTACATAATGTGAAAATCTTATTATTAAGAGTAACTTACAGTCTGACCGGGTTCACCAGGCTCTCCTGCCAGTCCTTGGAAACCTTGAGATCCCTACAGAAGCACCAAAAAGATGAGAAAGGGCATGCATAAGAGCATCTCTCCTGTCCTACAAGCCACCAGTAAATTAATCCCCTGCATAGCAAGTATAGAATGTCCCTTACGTTCCTTCTTTGAGAACTGTTATCCCCTAACCCAAAGGCTACTATGTAGTTGTCCACTATATGTACCCTACATTACTTGATCCTCATACAACAGCTTCATCGCCGTTATCTCACACATACAGGATCCTGATCCATAAGTTTTATCACATATTTCTCAAACTTTTGTATTTAATTTCTCTTCTTCCTGATGTATAGCACCCCTATCTAAGAGCTCCATCAATTTCATTTACAATTTATCTACTCTATAGAAAATCTAGACAACCCTTACCGCCAGAGCTTTGCTAACCTCATCCAAAAGGGTCATTACCTTTACTGTACAGCTTTTTTTTACCTTTATCCAATGGCTGCATTACCCTTGATCATTGCCCTTGGTTATGAACCTTACTACCGGAACCAAAAGCCACAGTACAACGCACTTACCCAAGAGCGTTACTAACTTTATCCAAATACTACACAACTCTTACTCCAGAGCTTTAATCCCCTTATCCAAAATTTCTATCACCCTTACTCCAGAGCTTTAATCCCCTTATCCAAACTTTCTATCATCCTTACTCCAGAGCTTTAATCCCCTTTTCCAAAATTTCTATCACCCTTACGCCAGAGCTTTAATCTCCTTATCCAAAATTTCTATCATCCTTACGCCAGAGCTTTAATCTCCTTATCCAAAATTTCTATCACCCTTACGCCAGAGCTTTACTACCCTACCATCACCATTACTGTAGAGTATTTTCACCCTTATCCAATGGCTGCATTACCTTTACTCTAGAGTTTTACTATCCTTATCGAAAAGGTAGATCACCTTTACGCATGAGCTTTCCAATTTTATACAAAAGCTACAGTACAACTCACTTACCTAATAGTGCTACTAACCTAATAAAAAATCGACATCACTCCTACCTCAGAGCTTTTTGTCCTTATCCAAATGCTACGCCCCCTTACTTCAGAATTTTGCTACCCTTATCCAAAAGTTGCATCACCTTCACTCTTGAGCTTTCTGACCCTTATCCAATGGCTGCATTACCCTTACTCCAAGGCTTTTCTACCTTATTCAACAGCTAAATCACCACCAACCACAGAGCTTTAGTACCCTGTTCAAAGCTTAACCTCAAAGCTTCATTACCCTTATCTAAATTCAACATCACCCTTATCCCTGAGATCCACCTCCATAATCTCAATCACCCTTACTCCAGAGATTTTTCTCTTTTACCATAAGGCTTCTTCGCTTTTTTCACTATCCAATATCTATATCACTGTTAGCTTACATCTTCATCTTCACTGCATTATTCCTGATCATAAAGATACATAATCTTTTTATTTTTCATACCAAACCTACTCATTATTATGAAAAGATTAACAGATATGGTCCATTAGATAGTGAAAGACTTACAGGTGATCCGCTGGATCCTGGAGGGCCTCTTGGTCCCATGAGACCCTACAACAAAAATAAAATGTGATTTGCTATTAGCAACCCCTTAGAAATATTTTATCTATTTTTTTAGTATTTATAGCTCTCCGAGCTATCCATATGTCTAAATATGAGCTCAATCAAGTCAACAGCATGGGTGTAGCACCCACCAACCCAAAAGCTGCCACGCTAAATTGATATTGTTGTATGCCCATCTTCATCTGCCTTGAATGAGCATCAGGTTAGGGTATCACCAGCTACATCTATATGGCCAGATAATACCCAGAGCTGGAATTACCAGCACTGTTTTGCAATGTGGATGGTTCTCACCGGTGGGCCAGGTTCACCACCAGCTTTGGAAGCGTCATATTGAGCCGCAAAATTCTACAAGAGAGGAAAACACAATTTCTGTCAAAATTTTCAATTTTTCATTTTTAGAATTCTTTTGTCTATAAGCTTAATGTCTTACTCCGCCAAGTCCAGGGGGTCCGGGATTGCCTGGGGGTCCGGGTAAGCCTGGGAGTCCATCTTCGCCATCTCTGCCTGGTCTTCCTGGGAGGCCCTGGACAAAAACAATGTGGGAATCTTACTACTAAGTTTTGCTTAATCTGTACCAAAATGCAACAATCTCACATATTTCTCAGCTTTTTTTTTCACACTCAAAACTTAATCGGATATGAAAGAGTTAAGTAACAAGACCAAGAGGTTACACCAAAAGCTGTCCCATTCAGCCATGGGGAAGGGGAATTGTGTTGATAACCATTGGCCAATCTGTTAGGCCAAAAGATGACCTAGACCTACACAGTGAATCAACCATCAACTGTTTAGGTTTGCATTCGGTCTAATTGGCTGTGTGGGCCTATAAGGTGGGGATAATTATACTCAGCATTGACAATACATGACCTTTGTAAGGCACCTGCCTTGTCAACTTGGTTTTCAAGCCTAGATCTTAGAGAATGTTCATCATGGAGGTCTGCTGTCTACACACATGTCCATATGGTCTACATGGACTCACAATAAAGCAGTCTCAACCTGAAGAATAATATTGACTCATAGAGTTTATTACAAAGTTTAGGCATTCCCTATGTCAACCTTGTCCTAAAGACTGCATCTTAGGGGACGTTCTTCATGAACGTCTGGTGTCTACACACATCTACATATGGACTATATGGAAGTCTACAAATGTAGCCGAGCTATGAATATAGGCTATGCATGTAGCTCAGCTACAGTTTGTTTTAAGATTTGCGAACAGGCCATGAGGTCCATACAGAGCAGTCCCAACTTACGGACTAAAGTTGACCCAGACATTACAGTACAAAGTTTAGACAATCACTGGGTCAACCTTATTCTAAAGCCTGGAACTTGGAGGTTGTTCGTAATTGAGGTCTGGTGTCTACACACACATCCATATGGATTATATGAAAGCCTACACAAGTTGCTGACCTATGTGTATAGACCACCATATAGTCCTTATAAAGCAGTCCAAACCTGAAGACTAAAATTGACCCCTAGAGTTTATTGTGAAGTTTAGACATTCCCTATGTCAACCTTGTCCTAGAGCCTGGATCTTGGAGGACAGTCTCAATGTAGGTCTGGTGTCCATTTGGACTATACAGAATGATTAATATAGTACAGTCTTGACCTGGAGGCTAAAGTTGACCCAGGGGCTATAGTACAGAGTTTAGGCATTCTCCATGAATGGGGGCAACTACCTTTACAATCCATAAAGCTCAATTCAACTGTTAACATAATAAAAAGAAAAAATAGATCGTCAATATACCTTCTCGCTTAAACATATATATGGGAAGTTTATCTCAGTGGTCTGTAACCATTTGCTCTTCAGATGCTTGGAGACTAGAACTCCCTTCATTCTAAGAGTTGTAGTTACCCATCTGGTAGATAATTGTTTTATCGCATTATTGCTGTGGCCAACAGTAGGAATTAATTCACATTTGTTTGTGTGATATTTGTTAGTAAAATACATGGAAAAAGCTACTGACAAACACACTAAGTGGGTAAAAAGTCACAAAAAATAACTATTTGTAACTTATTTCATATTTTCCTAATGACATAATGGGGCTATTATTTTGTCTTTTTTTTTTTTTTTTAAAAGACAAAATGCAACAAAAAACACAAATTTTTCCTAAAAATGCAATGAGACTTCCTAAGAGTTTCTAAAAAAATGTACAAAAATAACCTGAGCATTAAAGTAAAAATAAAAGAAAGAAAAAATTTGGAAGCAGTTGACTCTACGGTTTTGTTTAAAAAAAAGTTGAATGTTTTCATTTAAACTGATTTTTTTTTTAAATTTTATTGAATAATGTAAATATTAAAAATTACATAGTAAATATTTACTATGACGACCTCAATCGCTGGAAAGTTAAGAATCCTTCAGTGGTTTCGATCCTTACCTGCTCTCCTCTTGGGCCTCTATCTCCTCTTGCGCCCTGCAGATAAGAACAGGCGTGAACATGACATCAAACTGAGGAATCGCAACCGTCTGCAGCAGCAAAAGACCAGAGGAAGCTGAACGATGCCATCTGCAGCCATTAAATGGTTAAATATTGCTCTCTTTTTTGGGCCAAGATCAGCTAATGTCTGAGGTCAGACCTACAACACTCAAAGCCATTATCACAGCACTCCATATGAATATATGCATGATTTTCTGCAACCCAGCAGTGGATACAGATGTAGCAGAGCTGAGCTGGTCAAGCGTTGCAGAGCTGAGTTGATAATCAGTAGAGCTCCTTGCAGTGTTCTATCTGTCGATTTGCATAGGACTGCAAGAGAGCTTTTTGCAATGTGCAACGATACAGCTGCAAAGAGTTACATCACTATAAAAGTCAAACCCAGCTCCGCTGCACACAAACTCGACTCTGCTGAATCATGGATATCATTTACATTGTATCCAGAATGTCAATCAAAGCAAAGCATCTTCTTCATTTCTTTCAATCCCGAAATAGCCTCTGGCCCTGGGCTGCCTTGACCTGTCCGCACCTGTCACCCGAGGCACCACGTTCCACAAAATTCAGACTGGCTGATTCTAAGCTTATATATCTATATAGAAATGTAGCAGAGCTGCATTTATTATTTAATACTTTGCACTATTGTAGCCTAAGATAGCAGGTATCACCTGAAGTCCCATGAGAGGGCGTTATGATAAGATAATGCAGTCCTATGTAAAATCTACTTATCACAAATCGTTTTTTGGGAAAATGACAAACTCAGCTCTGTTATATCAGTATCCATCGATACTGCAATGCAAATATCACAAGACATAGAAAAATCCTTACCCCTTGAACCTAGAAACAACAGAAAGGTAAAAACAACCAAAAAAAGAATAAAAAAAAAATGGCAAAAAAAATGGCAAAAAAAAACCCCAAATGCAGAACAGAAATACTAGTCAAATTTTTGCAACTGCCACCAATACATTCCAGGCCCACAGATGTTTTCCGTTAGTTTTATGACTCTTCCTTATGACAAATCACTTGATCCCATGGTAACTAACAACAGGATACAAGCAATGAATCAAATGTATTTCCTAAAACTGTAAAATGTTTCCAAGATAAAAAAAAAAAATGATTCCAAAAAGTTGCAAATTTGTATCCACACCTGAGCTCATCCATAGTACATCCAATGAAAAATCAAAAATCCATCAAAATGTTATTAGCTCAAATCCCAAAATTCTACATCGGAGTTATAGGGACCGTGCCATGTTGCCCCCTATATGAGTGAGCTCACAGGTAAAGCCAACCCACCCAGGAGATCTGGGTGGGCTCATTCTGGCCAACATGTGGGTCATCCATGAAGTACCCAACTCCGGGCTCGCAGATCGCGGATAGCCCTTCCCCATTGGTCTAATCTAAGCAAATCTACAAGGGCACATGGGAAATGGAATAGGAACAGTAGAATTTACTGACCTGATCTGTGCGGGAGACGAGCAGAGAAGATGGAAAAAAGGGGAGGAAAAAATAAAAATAAAATTAACATTTAAGTCCACTTTATTTTAAAACATAAAAGTAATAAAAGAATGATCAAACTAAATGGAAACTGGGTTTAAATAATAAAATACATACGATAGAATACATAATAATACT
>VIAB01010702.1:41599-51671 GCA_009801035.1 Oophaga pumilio | reverse complement strand
AGTCCGACCCTGTACCCAATCAGGAAGGTCCCTTTTGTGGCGCTGTGCAGCTTTTCTATGTAGCTTTCCATGGTCAGGTGTGAATCAATCAGGTCTGGGTCCTGCTCTGCTCCTGTATATGTTGAGGTCTGCTGGCACATAGAAAGGTGAGATACAAGAATTAGGGACCATCCCGATTGAGTTACCTTGTCGTGGTTGGATGGCCTTTATGCTTTTTTGATCAAAATTGTGTCAACTAAGTCCCCTATGTTATTTACAGGTACTATTACTATTTATTCATAGTAAAAGCTGGACTATTAATCTGTCCATGCTCCACCTGGGAAATAACAGTGCGTGCATGAGATCACAGACGAAGATATGCATTTATTCTGCATTACAGTGATCTAACAAAGACCTGCTGACAGGTTACATTTTAGGTGGTTGGAAGAACTGTTGGCCCTCAAAATGTTGGGGCTCAGTTGTGTCTGCTTCCAAAAACCCCTCTAATTACACATATTCACTGTTCATCCACAACATTAAGACCACTAGTCTAATATTATGTTTCTTGACCTGTCCTCTGCTTTTGAAACAGTTGACCACTGCCTTCTACTACAGATTCTCTCCTCCTTTGGCATCAAGGACCTTGCCCTATCCTGGATCTCCTCATACCTTTCCAACCGCACATTCAGCGTCTCCCACTCACACGCTACCTCCTCGTCCCACCCTCTCTCTGTTGGAGTCCCCCAAGGCTCTGTTCAAGGACCCCTACTCTTCTCAATCTATACACTTGGCCTGGGGCAACTCATAAAGTCCCACGGATTCCTGTACCACCTTTATGCTGATGACACTCAGATCTACCTCTCTGGCCCAGACATCACCTCTCTGCTGTCCAGAATCCCGGAGTGTCTATCACCCATATCCTCCTTCTTCTCCTCCCGCTTCCTCAAACTCAATGTGGACAAATCTGAACTCATCATCTTTCCCCCATCTCACAGATCTTCCTTACCTGACCTATCTATCCCAATTCATGACATCACGCTTTCCCCAGTACCGGAAGTCCGCTGCCTCGGAGTAACCCTTGACTCTGCCCTGTCCTTCAATCCGCACATCCAAGCTCTTTCTACCTCCTGTCGCCTTCAGCTCAAAAATATTTCCAGAATCCGTCCTTTCCTCAACTCTCAATCTACTAAAATGATTGTGCACGCCCTCATCATCTCCCGCCTCGACTACTGCAACATCCTTTTCTGTCATCCACTCACTGCCGACTTTTATTCCCTATTGACTTGCATTGGGGTCGAGTTTCGACTTTTTTGCCACTAGTCGGACCAATTTCGTCCGACTCGAATTTTGGTAAAGTCGGGTGGTCCGAAACCCAACCCGACCAAAGTCGCTCAACTCTAATAATAATAGTTATGTAGATGATTTTCTCTTGTGGTCGATCCCATTCTGCACACTGCAGTGTGATGTAGTATCTGGCACCAAGACATTAGCAGTAGATCCTGTAAGATTCTCCTATGCTCCTGCGGTTGGACTTGCTTTCTAGCGCATCTTACAGATGATCGGGTTGAGATCCGGGGAATTTGGGGCATTATCCTGCGGAAAGCGGCTACTGTTATTATGGAATCATGCAGTCACAATGAGAGGTAGTGAGTCTGTACAATGTTAGGTAGGAGCCAAAGTTTCCCAGCACAACATTGGCCATAGCGTCTGACTAGTTTGCTCCTCGTATTCAGCAAGCAGCTAAGCTCTGTGAGTTCTGACACTTTTCTACCACAGCTACCAGTAACTTTTATAGCAATTCATGCTACAATAGTTCAATGGACTGAACCTCATGGGTTAGCCTTCCCTCCCAACAACTACTAGTGAGCTTTGGATTCTTTCACCATTTGTCCTTCCTTAGGCCATTTTTTGTTAGATGCAAATCACTACATAACAGGAACACCCCTAAATGTGGAAAGACCCCAAAACACCCACTGTATACCTGGAGCATGCCACAAGACCTGCAATATACCGGGAGTATCCCACAACACCTGCAATATACCAGGAGTATCCCACAACACCTGCTATAAACCGAGAGTATTTCAGAACACCTGCAATATACCGGGAGTATCCCACAATACCTGCAATATACCAGGAGTATCCCATAACACCTGCAATATACTGGGAGTATCCCACAACACCTGCAATATACCGGGAGTATCCCGCAACACCTGTAATATACTGGGAGTATCCCACACCTGTAATAAACCAGGAGTATCCCACAACACCTGTCCCAGGCCTAGAAAACACCCGCCGTCCGTCAAGCACCAAAGATCTGCTGGGAGACATTGACCAGAGGAGTATGCCTACAGTTACAGAAAAACGACACGAGTCAGCCGTGCCATCAATTCCAGCCATAACGTACGGTACAGGGGTCAGCACGGATTAGAACAACAGGTGGGATGGGGGCCCGTTGGTACACAGAAAGCTCAGCGTTCTTTGATAGACTTTGTCTGAAGGTTTTGTGGCATAGCGGGAAAACCCAGTGACCCCCACTAGGGCCATTGTTGCATGAAGAGCTAACTTAGTAGCTCCCAGAAATGGGTATACCACCCTCATAACACAAGTGTAATTCTTGAGAGACTTTTTTTGTTATTCTAATTGTATTCTAAAATTAATGTTATGTTTATTGTCTTATGGTTTACTGCTGTTTACACTGTTTCTAAACACTGTGAATTCCCACTATATCATTCCTTGACTGTTCCCGCCTCACAACACCTGCCATATACCGTGAACACCCCACATCACCTTCTGTATCCCAGAAACACCACATGCTGTATACTGGGAATACTTCACAAGACCTCTCGTATACTGGGAACACCCCAATAGACCTTCTGTATCTTGAGAATGATTCTCAAGACATTCTGTATACTGAGAGCAACCCAAAAGACCTGCTGTATACCGGGAACATCCCACAAGTCCTGTCGTATACTGGAGAACACCCCACAGGCCTGCTGTATACCGGGAACACCTTACAAGGCCTGCCGTATACCGGGAACACTCCACAAGACCTGTCATATACCGAGAACACCCCACAAGACCTGCTGTATACCGGGAACACTCCACAAGACCTGCCGTATACGGGGAACACTCCACAAGACCTGCCATATACCGAGAACACCCCACAAGGCCTGCCGTATACTGGGAACATCCCACAAGACCTGTCGTATACTGGGAACACCCCACAAGGCCTACCGTATACTGGGAACATCCCACAAGATCTGCCATATACCGGGACCACCCCACAAGACCTGCCATATACCGGGAAAATCCCACAAGTCCTGTCGTATACTGGGAACACCTCACAAGACCAGTCATATACCGAAAACACCCCACAATGTCCGCCGTATACCGGGAACATCCCACAAGACCTGTCGTATACTGGGAACATCCCACAAGACCTGTCGTATACTGGGAACATCCCCCAAGACCTGCCGTATACCGGGAACACATCACAAGACCTGTCGTATACCTGGGAACACCCCACAAGACTTATCCTATACTGGGAACACCCCACAAGACCTGCCGTATACCAGGAACTCGACCTAATTTAGCCATCACAATTTGGCCCTTGTCAGAGTCACTCAGATTCTTCCGTTCGCCCAATTACTGTATCCTGTTTTTGCAGCACATTCACTTGTAGTGTAATGGTCCCTGGGGAGGGGCAGTACTCCATCACTTCTCGGGGCTACAATATTTCTGGCAACAGGCTCCACCCCACTGTAATAAAATAATCAAAGTTATTTACTTCACCTATCATCGATTTTAATGTAATGGCTGCTGGGTACGTCTTCAGAGATGATGGCTGAGCTCTATTATCTCATTACAGAGCGAGAAGAGAATTCAGTGCTGGTGTCTCTCGGCCACATGTCGCCTCCAGTTTAGGAGCTCAGATGATAGCGACACTCTGCAGAGTCTCCTGTAATAAGAAAGCTATAAATTATAAAATAAATATATTCATGTAGAGAGGCGCGAGGTATTAGAACACTTTCATCTACCGGCTCGGGGCAAGACTCAACTTGAAAGCTCCTAATAAACAGCATTTCAAAAACAGCTAATAATGTCCCTTCTCCGCTGCTCCATTCCCATTTTCAGTTCTTTGAAATTAATTTAAATCCATTTGTAGCCGGAGTTTTCCTTCCTGTGTGTAAATCTAGCGCAGGTTGTGCCGTATGATTACTATTTATGATCGGAGTAAACACATCAATCCCGATTCATTATTTGCTTTTTTTTTAAGTCATTTTCCCCTGCTTCTGTTATTCATTGCCGTTTTTGCACCAAAATTATTCAAAATGGCGCATGGTTCATGAATTTATTGGAAAGTAAACAATGATCTTTATTCTGATCTTTCACCTTTTTTGCAACTTTTTAGTGCAACAAGTTGCACAGTTTGCAAAATGGTGCAAAAAATTAGCCATAAATTCTGGCGAATATAAAATCACTCCAGTGAAGGGGATTGGAGTTCATTTATGACAAATTGTGAGACTTTTTTGAAAAATCACAAGTGATTAATCACATAAAACATCTGGAACCCAAAACTTAACATTCAACTGAAAAAACAACAACAACCAGTTAACACAATATAAAATAGACTTAAAAAAAAGGTGCAAATAGAAAGATGAATGTTGTGCCATTAAAAATATTTGACAAAAAACAAATACAAGTGCAATAATGAATCGGGATGATATTAATAGTATATGGCTTTAAATGAAATGCCTAATCAGAAAATGCTTAATAATTCGTTTTTTTGAACAAACTAAGTTTTGCTATTCTGTTTTACCGTATATATTTTTTTTTACTTGTA
This sequence comes from Oophaga pumilio, assembly GCA_009801035.1. Lineage (NCBI taxonomy): Eukaryota > Metazoa > Chordata > Amphibia > Anura > Dendrobatidae > Oophaga > Oophaga pumilio. The sequence goes on along the minus strand of VIAB01010702.1, from coordinate 46,849 downwards.
ACATAACAACTTTTTGGAAATATTTTAGTCTCTAGCCAACTTCAAATGGTCTACCACAGACAGACTCAAGCAATCAGGTCCCAAGGGCCCTTTTGGTATTGACCCTTTAATCCCTAAATAGATATCTGACTTTTGATGCAGAGGCCCCTGAGTTGCGTCCACAAAGTAGCTGTTGACTTAAGGAGCACATTAAGGAGAAAATATCAGAACCGGACAATCAGGGGCAATGACAAGTTCCAAGAAGTATAGTCATGGGAATAGGTGAGTTCAACGCAAGATGGTCGTGAGATGGAAAAGTAATCCAGCAGTCCAATGACCAGAACGGCATTTAAGGGGTTAATTAGCAGAATAATCAAGGTATAGCACAGTAAGGACCAATCCACTAATAAGAATCATAAATAATGCAATAACTAGCAAGTGACAAGGGCAACTATGGGCACTTAAATGCGCCCCTATTAGCCCTATTATTGTTCTGCTGACCACCCTAGTGATTTGTTGGCTTTAGGGCCTTTATTAACATCCTTATCTATTATTATTCATGGCTGAGTGGGATACACATAACCTAAGAAGGGGGGATACACTGTTTCTCCAAGGAGCTGATGACCGCAGGGTGTCGGAAAGCAGAGACACTTGACATAAGAGCAGTGACAAGTAAATGTATAACACATTAGCTCTTAAAGCAAGATAATAGACTGACAGTTCCTGTTTCCTACATTTAACTTTTCAGCTTTGCTGTATAGACTGGGACAAAATGAGCAGAGTCATCTCATTATAATTAGAGAATGAGCACGATAATACATCTGTTCTACTGCTGGATGCTTAGATAAGGTAGGATATTATTTCTATACACAGATAAGGCTAGGCTGAATTCCTATTCGTTGCAGCTCTTATAAAAGGATGCACACCCGGCTGTACAGTCTATATACTGTAGATAATGCAGCTAGGAGGTGGGTATGCATTTCCAATATGGACTCCTTCTGGAAAGGTTCTCAAAATGAAAATCAATGGCATCCATATGTATATAAAAAGAAGAAACACATTACTTCTCTTCTACACATATCAATCTAATAAATGAAAACTACAGTGATACACATGACTCATAAGTGATGCACTTTAGAGTAAAAATCCAACCAAAAATAAAATGCTTGTTCTACAGCCACCCAATAACAAACATTACAGTATGATTTGCACATTGTAGCAGTCACCTACTTGATATATATTTCCCAACAGGAGTGTGAAGGATGGCACCAGAGAGATAATACAGAATCCCACCGCTGCCACCGAACCCGCACCTTACGACCCTGCCTGACGTTGTAATGTGGTCTTCCTACTTTCTCCAATGAGACATTTTTCACTCCCTGGGGACAGGTAAGGTCAGCTTTATACAGTGTTACACAGACACCCCTGTCCACACAGGCCCAGGGAGTCACGGGGAGTGAGGTTGTGGCCCACGCAGCTGACATTGCACCACACTCTCTCACAACCCTAACAGGCTGAGAGACCCCTTTCACTAGCACCAGTGAAACAGTTCCTGGTCAGCCCAGTAGGACTGTTACCAGTTCCTTGTTAGATATACGCTCAGTCCATTAACAAGATTATAACGGGCCAGATACCAGCCCCGGTAGCATGGAAAGTTAGGTCAAGAAAAGGACGTGTGAATCGAGATGAAAGAGCAGCCCAAGGTTAAATTATATATTTAATCACCTTAAGGGCACACGAGACAATACACTATATTAACAATGGCTATACATAAACAATGGTCAGATATGCAAATATGGGTGAAGTACAACAGGTATAAGCAGGTGGATCATGTCAATTACCGGTGTGATGTTCGACCATGTGTGCGCTGGGTCGTAAGAGGCATGGGCTGCCAGATGAATCCTAGGTCCTTCACAGCACATTACTCGACACGGTCCCCACTGTCGAAGTGAATCGCAAGCATAACAGAGAGAGTGACCACATGGACTTACACTAGCCTTTATCCCCTTTGGGTCACTTGCCTTCTGCACTCTGGGTTGAACCTAAATCCCTTCCCCTTGCCTCGAGCAGCTAAAAACTCCAAAACTTAAGATGGGTCATATCTCCTAAGAGGCGGTTTTGGCACCATCAGATTTGGACGAGCCCCAGCTACACATTAAGACCAAACACAGCTTTGCTATGTGGTTCCTAATAGCTATTTTACGTATCTCCCCACCCTGCGGTGCTACAGCGGTTCGAGACCCTGGAAGGCTTCGGTCTGTTCCAGAGATGTCGAAAATGTAACCAGTGTGTGACCAGGACATAAGATAAGTCCCTATTCGCCTTATGAAATCAAAACTGACTCAACAAAGCGGTTAGACCACATTGTTTGGATCCACAGGGGGTCTTCCTGTATTATCTTGTTGGTGGGGATGTGAATTCTTTCTTTAAACCCCCCCTGCTGAGCCAGATGTCCTGTCACAACTGCACGTTTCAGGAGGATTGCAAGTGGTCAATAAATCCCCCCATTCTTTAGGGCCCCGTCACACTCTTCAATGTCCCAGCTATCCCACCAATGATCCGACGTGGATGGGATCGCTGGGACATCGTTAGCTGATCGCTGGTGAGCTGTCACATGGGCAGACTCACCAGCGATCAGGACCAGCGAGCACACTGGTATCCAGTGTACACATCAGGTAACTAAGCACTGTGCAGCGCTTAGTTACCCGATGTGTACCCTAGATACCAGCTCCCAGCTTCTGCTGTACCCGCTGGGAGCTGGTATCTAGGATACACATCGGGTAACTAAGCGCTGCACAGTGCTTAGTTACCTGATGTGTACACTGGATACCAGTTCCCAGCTTCTGCTGTACGTGCTGGGAGCTCGCTGATCGTTGGTCTCCCGCTGTCACATGCAGTGATGCGCGCTGGCCAGCGGGAGACCAACGATGAAAAAATGGTCCAGGCCATTCGACAACGATCAGCGATACCCAGCAGGGGGGCTGGTCGTCGCTGCGTGTCACACTAAGCGAGATCGCTGGCTAGGTCGCTGTTGCGTCACAAAATCGGTGATGCTTCAGCGATCTTGCTTAGTGTGACGGGGGCTTTAGAAGGAGCATACAGATTTCAAACTTCTCCCCTTTAGAAGTTTGGAAAATGTTATTTGGAAATAATCCATTGGTGTGAAATCCCATGACTTTCAAAAACATCAATGTTATCGGTATTCTATGGAGATGTCATGAATGCAAAATGTATTCAAAAGTTGCAAAAAATGTTTCATTTTTTGATCTTTAGTTTGATTTACACTCTTTTTACACTTTCTGGGGGAAAATTCTCACTGGATTTGCTCCTTTATTTCTTATCAAAGCTTTAGAACTGTCAACGCCAAAGAAGTCTAGAAAGTCCTTGCTAATAAACCATCAGCATTTAATTGTTGGGTGTACAATTTTTGGGACCTTAACCAGCGAGCTGAATAAAAGGATAGTGACACCTTGTGACTTTATTATGGATAACTATAATGGGAAAAGCTACAGTAACAGACACATCTCGCTACCTTCCGCATTGGCCCTTTGTGCCCTTTGGCCCTGTCCCTTGAATTTGAAATGAACAGTGATATAACCAGGCTTCCCTAATTAACGCTACCCATCATATTCTACAGTGACAGCTGTCCACACTCTTCTCATTGACTCATTGGGTTAAGTGTAGGAAGGACTGCCGGGTAATAAGATAGGGTTTTGCAGGAAGTTAGTTCAGACGGGGCCAGCGTGCCCAAGTGACAACAAGGGCTTAGGCCCGGACAACCAGCAGCCACGCAACGTTCCAAGGATACCAGCCCATGCTACCCATGGCCGCTGCATAGTCTCGCAGTGGACCTAGAGAGAAGAGGAAAGATGTGGCATCTTACCGCCTGGGCCAATGCTTTTAGGGCAGAAGTTGGCTGGACCAAGGAACTGAGGGGAGCTGGAGTTTCGACGAGTTCAGTGCAGACGGGTCGGATGCTTCACCGGGGGTCACTTAACCTAGTGATTGATGAATTCAGCTCTGAGGCGAAGCAGGCTGGAGGAGATGTCATTATGGTGAGGTCAGGCCTGGAAGGAACTGGGGAGCAGTCTGGGACAGTCCGGTCAGGCGTGTACTGCACAGAAGTGACAGCAAGGCAGGGAGAGGAAAGGAAACAAATGTAATAACTGTTGTGCCAACTGTGGATGTAACATGTGAAAAATTCAGTAAAGAGAGTGTTCAAGTTGTTCTGGACTGTGTCTCCATTACTGACTGTCGCCTGGAAGAGGGGCCGTCGATGCCTGGGAAGTGCCCAGGGGAAGTGGAACCAGTAGATGCAGGTACGCCAGAGGGAAGAACACCGTTTCATGTAGGGAACGGGCCGGAAATTAATGTTACGGTAATCCAGGTCACGACTACAGTCCGGGTCCGCCCTTACACATGTGCTTCAGATTTCCAGCCTTCAACCTGCAAAAATTATTCCACTAATTTCATCCGAAATGTTAATTGTTTTCAATCCTCCATAAAACACAAGTACAAAATGAGCTCCGTAATTTAGGCGGTAGAGAAAACTAATTGCTTTCCCTGCGTCGCTCTTCATATCACTCATACTTTTATAAAGACTTCACATCGATTTTTGTTGAGCTCAATTCCTTTCGTGTATTAACAGCAGAAAAAAAATACCAAGATCTTATTAAATTTTGCAGATAAATTATTTCTGTATAATTTCCTTTCCGCGTTTGATAATTTGCAATATTTAAAACATTTTTGTTAATGAAGAATTGTGCATTCAACCTCCGAGAAGAGTAACAAATATCTGATTAGTTATTGATTTTCATAGTGAATCAAATTAATTACAAATCTCCCCAAAAATTCAGATTAGCTACGAAGCAAAGTTTTTACAGCTTGATTTGCTCCAATTGCAGCAAAATGGAGGTCACCATTTTTATCGGTTTTGGGAGGCAAAAGGGTATTAAAAAAGAAGAATCTTATTCTCATCCCTCAATCCCAAAGGCTTGTGTGAATAAAAAGCCAATGACTATTATGATCCTCGTTCAATGGAAGGCAGATACATTGACGTATAGGATTGATCCACATTTCACTGGAGTTCTTAACTCCATAAATCGGAGCCATTTCCATGACTTTCGTTATTCCTTTTTGTTTTATGCAATTGTATATGACGTATTGCTTGTTCCCTTTTTGTATCATCTTGTATATTTTTTATAAACACGGCATATCTTTCTGGATGAAATATACAAAATGTAATAGCTCTGTTCCTCTTGCTCTGTAAAC